>BROG01000064.1:545000-605000 GCA_030159075.1 Atrina japonica | reverse complement strand
AAACTGATAAAAATATGTACAATATGGTGTACTAAAAAGCAGTTGATAGTTGAATGGTAAAAACTAAAAGCAAGGGTAATGTCCATAAAAAGATCATCAATATACATCATCTGCATTAAGTTGGATAAATTCTGTTGAGAAATGTAGAAATGAGAGCCATGCAAGTCAAGCAAAAACTTTTCTTTTGTTTTGATATACGAACATTATATGATAAAAAGTCGTGGTGATAAAACAATCAACTAAGGAACTTTTATTCACAAACCAAATATTTTTCAGTTTCTAAGAATGACTGTTACCGAGGCGAATTCAATACACATTGACATCTATATAAATAAAACCTCCATATCTGTTTCGTTGAAATCTGCAATAAGTTGAAAATAAACAAAATTAGTCTAGGACAGTAACTTTCATATTTCCATAAAATTGTATAAATAATATTTTAGATAAATGTAGAATAGACTGAGAGTAATAATAAAAAGTTGATGGGGGAAAAGTAAGTCAAGGGCAGTAACTCCCACATAAATCATTCACTGTCGCTCGTTTTCGAATTTGATCAAGGTATTGTCTAAATACACCTTCCATATCGATGTAGTTGGAATCCACTGAGAAATGCTGAATCGAGAGCGCCAACAAATTGTTGACAGACAAAATGGGCGGACACAGTGAAACATTTCAACATCTATGAATAAATTGCTATCATTCCCATATATTATAATAAAATGTTGAGTTACCTGTTCGATAGCGGTTGTTGAGTCGTCTGTACCGATTCTAACGGTGATTTATTCATTACTTTTACATTTCATTTGTATTTGACTGTGGGGTCACGGTGGATGTGACTGGTCAACAGAGTTTGCTTACACTTCCATGATACCTAATCCCACCTCTGGATTTTCATGTGTCTGTGTTATCACTGCAATATAACATATTTATCTTCATTCTATGATAATTTGAGTGGTTTAAACTTAAATATTTCTCTGAATTTATAGTAAAATCTTTGTGCGGGCACTGTAAAGTTTTACACTTGTTATAATATTTTTGTACAGGAGTTCTGTAACACTAACAGTGCACATCTAGTTATCATCAACAACGAAAGGAAAAACGATTGGATTGTCAAAAATGCCAGAAAAAGGTAAGTTGTGTATTAACCTGTCATATTTGAGCTTCATATGTTTATAATACTACATTGTATTTCATTCTGTATTGAGATTTGTGACTGTTTTTAATCAGAAGTAATGTGATAGCCAGTAAAAGTATTTTAATCTATAGATGTGGTTTGATCACATCGTTGATGCTCAGCATATTTGTATAATCAAACAGGTCGAAAATTCGGTTATATCCAATACAGTTTTAACGTTCTGTTAAATGAAAGTTCTGTTTCGGCTAGCGCTAGAAGGAAGGACCTTCATGTTCTAACGTCACCTTTCTTGTAATTAAAACGCACACGTTCATAAAAATACATATATGAGAGGATATATAATATGGGGAGCTGTTTCACTTTTTAAGTTAGTGATATTACTCTTTTAAATAGGTGATATCACTTATTCGAATTGGTGATATCACTTATTCGAATAGGTGATATCACTCAATCGAATATATGATATCACTTTTATAAATTCATAAGTGATATCACTTATACGAAGGAGTGATATCACCTATTCGAATGAGTGATATCACCTATTCGAATGAAAGATATCACCTATTCAAATGAATGAGTGATATCACTTCGAATAGGTGATATCACTTATGAATCAATGCCAATGAATGATCCCTACACAAAAATAAGATATATTCCTGGGTCTAACAAAAATATGACTTGTGTCATCTTGGACATTATAAATTATTATTATTTTTTCCTTACATTTGGTCCAAAGAAATATATAGGGTGTTTTAAGTTCAACCACATTTGTGCGGAAATCGGACCCTAGTTCAAAATGACAGGAGTCGGCGGTATGGTTTCGGCGGCTATGTCTGCATTGAACGCTGAACTACGTCCTACAACAGACACGCGAGATGATTTTGATTCTGCAGCGCTGCGCCTTTATCACGATACCGTAATATCATCCTCTGCGCTTTGTTCTTCCACTGATATAGGCCTAGTGATATCCATTGCAGATCTACATTTATGGAAGAAATGGGGAGCATAAGATTTTTACTGTTTCCAAATTTAAAATAACTGATACCACTTATTCGAATGTTCGTTTTATAAAGTGATATTAGCTCTTCGAATAGGTGAAATCACTTATGCGAATATGTCATATCACCTATAAAACATATAAAGGGATATCTCATATTTGAAAGAGTTATATCACCTATTCGAAAGAGTGATATCACTTATTTGAATAGGTGATATCACTTATTCGTTATTCCAATGGGTGATATCACCCATTCGAATAGGTGATATCACTTTTTGAATAAGTGATATCACCTATTCGAAAGAGTGATATGACTAACAGGTATTAAGAAGTAAAACGGCGCCTCATAATACACAGATAGCATTGAAATCCTTACTATAGGACAGTAATTTTGGCCTAGTAATCAGTGCGATTTTGCAGGCGTAACAGGTCATTTAATTCGCATGAACATGTTTCCTATTCCTCTTTCTTGCATGATTAATCAGAGTACGTTTTCAACCACGTGCTGATTTTTAATCTATCCTCCATTTTCCGATTTGTAAACAAATGACGGTTGCACAGTGAATACTGCCGAAGTAGATTTAAAACAGGTCATATGAATAGGGCGTGCTTTAACGATTGAATATTTGTCTACAAGAAATATTTCATTTCGAGTGTAAAACATTAAAAATCTTTAAGATATCCAAAGAAAAAGCAATTAGAAATTTGTTATATATAAAACATCTAAGATATCCAAGTATAAATCTTTATGATGTCTAGGATATAGGTGGGATCAGGTGCCATTGAGGAGTAAGCATCCCCTGTCGACCGGTCACGACCGCCGTGAGTCTGCAGTCAAATTCAAATGAAATACTTGGACATCAAACGCGGTTTTCGATATCCCTGCGTCAATAATTTGTCATTGTTAATTGACAAAACGTCGTCGATATATCTTAATGTCAAGTTATAGAACACCGCTAGCTTTTACTTCTTTTGATTCAGCAGTTTCTGAAAAAAGTCTGCTTCGTATGAAAAAAGGAACAGGTCGGCCAATAAAGGGGCACAATTAGTTCCCATAGGTATGCCGACAGTTTGTTGAAAGACAACGACTCCGAACATTACAAATATATTGTCTATTAGAAATTCCAGCATGTTCTACATCAACTTCAGTGTATTTATGTGTAGAATCAGTGATGCTGGACAAAATATGTATCATGATAACCAATCACTAGATATTTCAATTTTCGGGTACCATCTTTAGTGAAAAAACAGTTTTCTGTGATGCTAAAAAGTTTAATTTTTATGTGGAATAGTTGTGTAAAGAGTAGAGAAGTCGTAAAACTATGATTTGATACTGTGGATTTGAGAACAATTGTGTGTCTTCATATTTTCCAAAAGTTATTTAGAATTCTTTTACACCGCGTCTTGAATAAGCAACTGTACAGTATTGCTGATGTTTCTCCTTAACGGCTGTCAATATCTTGGTAAGGAGTAAATATAAAGGTTTGGTAAAACATTTGCTGGATCCTGCTATGTACCTATGCTTCTATGATTGGTTTTATGAAGTTTATGTATCCAGTATGAATATGTTAGGTCAAAATCAATATCGGTTGTAGGCACATCAAAGGAGCGTAATACAGACACGTGATTTTGAAGGATCTTGTCCTTTGAAAGTGAGCTACATGTATATGTGGGATTACCAGAATTCGTATTAATCCCTAGTTCTTCTAATAAACAATTATAGTTATGTGCATTGCAAATAAAAACTATATTATTTGAGGCTTTGTCTGCTGGGACCAGTACATATTGGCCATGTAATTTATCCAGTTTAGTTACTTCTTCTGGATCACTAAATACAGAGGGATAACGTGTTTTCATAGTTCCTTTAAGTTTTCGAATACAAGATTTTATCAACCATCATACAGCTTTTAGCCATTCAGACAAAGTGTCTGGTTCCACGTCTTCATGTTTGGCCCATCGTCTGGCATAATCTTCGACAGAATTCAAAACTAAACTGAAACTCTGACACCAATTAAAGGAATGGGCTTCGCGGTATTCAGGACCTCTTAAAATAATATTTTTTAGGTTTTCATTTTCAGCAATAGAAACGTCGCTGGTGATGACACGCCCGATAGGATTATATTTGAAGAGGGATTATGCACATGAACATGTGACGGTGTTGTGTAGAAGATGGTTGATGTCTAGGCACTGCAAATCTCGTTTGTAACTGAAATAGCTTGGATTCGATGCTAGGTGTATAGCTATATGAAATGCAAGGCGTGGTCTTCAATTTAGAATATGGCGGAACACAGGACTGAACCTTTTTGTGATTTAGAACATTGCCAATGTTTAAAGTGGATGCGATGCTAGGTGTATAGTTATATGAAATGCAAGGCGAGGTCTTTAATTTAGAATATGGCGGAACACAGGACTGAACCTATTTGTGATTTAAAACATTGCCAATGTTTAAAGCGTTTATACCATTATTTGTAAATTTAAGTTTAAGGAATAGACGTTTCTATTGAGAACAGCCATCGTTTGTAACGCGTGTAGGCTTGAACAGTCTGTGATAAGCAATGTCCATTATAATGGAGTTCAGTGTGTATTCAGGGGTTGAAGAATCCGTGTAGGGGTTCATTCTTGCTTCCTGTAAAAGATCATTAAGAAGTTTAAAAGGAACAGAATAAAGTTTGCTGCGAATGTGATGAAGGCCCAATATTTTGTTAACGTAAAGTAAAAGAGATGAAAAAGTGACACCATGTATGTAGGGTCGGTTGTATGAACGATGTCCGTGACTTCGCTTACGTCTTAAGTTTGAATTAAAAAGTTCCATCACATTATCACCACTATGTACTAATATAAAAAAGTCTGTTTTCAGTTTACAGATCAATATTTTTATCCTTATAATTTGATACAAAAAAAAACCAACAGGAGTATCAGAAAAATAGACTCATCAAGTTTACCATTATATTTAGTTACATAAAGGCAACACAAAATTTAACTCATATCTTTGACACATACGTAAAAATAACTTATGGATATTATAAACATAATGCCAAAGTTATAATGCTCAAGACGATATCGTTTCTGTCAATTAGACTTCATCAGTTGAGTTCCAATTTGAAAAGTATGTGTATTTTCTAAAGATAAAGTGGTATCATACATGGCCAAATAATATCTCTAAAAGTGTAGCCGAAATTAGACTAAGAGTAATCACTGTAAATGATGACTATCTTAGCATTGGAAAATTTTCGAATTAAATAGTGTTAACAGTGCCAAATATTACTTTAGTATAAGATGAACAGCTGGTACCGAAATACCAGGTACTAGGTTTATGTATACCTTCGGGGACTCAAACGACCTAGTGGTTATAAATATTATAAACATAATACCAAAGTTATAATGCTCAAGACGACATCGTTTCTGTCAATTAGACTTCATCAGTTGAGCTCCAATTTGAAAAGTATGTGTATTTTCTAAAGATAAAGTGGTATCATAAATGGCCAAATAATATCTCTAAAAGTGTATAGCCGAAATCCGTTTAAGAGTAACCACTGTATGAAATGATAGTTGCCATATTTATTAAAAATAGATGTTGATGTTTAACTGTTCATTTAAGAGCTATGTTCCATGTTTTCCCCATAATGTGTTTCTTCTCCGTTTTATAATCCCAAAAGCAATTCGTCCGCGGACGCTTGAGAGAAAAACTTATAATGGCCTATTTTGTTTTCATTTGCAAACTTAAAAAATCATGCATACAAAATTTGAAAGACATCTGATCACTGGTTCAAGAGGAGAAGATATTTAGATATGCGCAAAGTTTTGATCCTTTAGCCAATTTTCATTTTTGATAATCCATTTTATTTTAAAGTTTATTTTTGTTCCACATCTATTATTTGTATGGATTTGTAGGGGAATCATTTTGGATCGATGGAACTGATTTGGCTCATAATAACGTTTTCAATTGGTTTTCGTCGGGCGCAGCAGTGCACTATTCCCACTACTACCCTGGACAACCGGACTCATCTGGGAAAGAGCGTTGTCTGGAAATGCGGTCACGCTTTAATTTGAGATGGAATAACTTTCCATGCGAAAAACAGAACTCGATTATTTGTGAATCGAAACGTAAGGGATATGGAAACGAAAGTCTATAATTCTTTAGATTTACTTTATTATCTAAATGCTTTGAATGTAAAAACAAAATGAAGTGTGTTAATAAGAAGAGAAAATACAGGATTAAGAATCAGTGGGTAAACACGGAGCTCTGGAAATGATATCCAGTGTTTGGGTGAGCATACACTCTGATCCATCATACTCTATGTATGTCAGTAGCAGAGCTCATGATAAATATAATCGGTTTAACAAGCACTTAATCAATTCAAAATCAGTAATGACATATTAATACCTATTGATGGCAAGCAAGGTCATTATATCATTTCTCACATCAAATATTTTAAGATTTGATACTTATTATACTTGTATAGATTCTTTAGCAGTAACTGCGGTCCTGTGACTATGGTTGGTAAAATGATACAGAAACTCGAAAAAACAAAGACGTTGTTATAGTAACTGATTGTTTCTTGACGTCATTTTCCGGGAATATGTATCATTTTGTCAACCAAAGACTGGCAAAGTCACAGGATCTCAGTTACTGCTAAAGTTTGATACTACTCTGTTCCCAAATTTGGGAAACGTTTGGATGTATTGTAACATATTATAATTTTAGATATTTAAATTGTAGATTAACATTAAGATAATTTCGTCTGTAAATGAATTTCTAAGAGAACGAACAGCGATCATGAATGATTAACAAATCATTACTATTTGATACTTTGAACCACACAGACGTCTAATAATTCCCCAGCAACAGGACACAGAACCATTTATCAATTCTATGTAACGCATTTAACAATATCCTCATATAACGAATTATAGGATTTTCTATTATAGGTATCCAATGCAAGTAGGAAGCAGCATGAAGAAGTCAGTAGATGTTTCAGTCAAACAAATAAAAATTTCCAGTGCATCTTCATCTAATATTTTCTTTTTACTGGATACGTAAGTTGGTAAACCGTGGAATGCGGATACTACACAAAAACCTAAAATGTGTATATCCAATCAAAATGGTGTCCAGATATACAGTTTTATAAATCAGAATAGTAATGCATAATTTAGCAATTTAGTAACGAGTAAGGCAGTACCTCACTGACAGACCCATTTGTAAGACATATATATACTTAAAAATTCTAAACAGCTTTTAGAAAATTTGAAGGCACACACTTTTTCACGAATTCACAGTATCAAAACTTATGGCTTCTCTACTCTTTACACAACTATTCCACATAAAAAATTAAAAGAAATACTTTTTAGCATCATAGACAATTGTTTGTTCACTAAAGGTGGTACCCGAAAATTTAATTATCTAGTGATTGGCTATCAGGATACTTATTTCGTCAAACACCACTCTGATTCTATACATAAATACACTGAAGTTGATATAAAAAATATGCTGGAATTTCTAATAGACAATATATTTGTAATGTTCGGAGACGTGGTCTTTCAATAAACTGTCGGCATTCCTATGGGAACCAATTGTGTTCCTTTATTGGTCGACCTGTTCCTTTATTCATGCGAAGTAGACTTCAATTAGAAACTGCTGAATCAAAAGAAGAATAAGTTAGCGGTGTCCTTTAATTTGACATTTAGATATATCGATGACGTTTTGTTAATTAATAATGACAATTTTCATACATTTTAAGACATTTTCCTCAATATAAACACAGACGGAAAATTAGCAACTAAGCTGTACGACAAACGCGACGATTTCGGCTTTCCCATCGCAAATTTTCCACATTTAAGTAGTAATATCCCTCAGTCACCAGCATATGGAGTTTATAATGATCCGATATGCAAGGGTGTGTACAACATATGAAGATTTCATATACAGAGGTAAACTACTCAATGACAAATTATTGACACAGGGATATCGAAAACTGCGTTTATGTCAACGTTCCGTAAATTTTAAGGTCGGTATAATAGTCTTGTTTGCGACTACTCTGTTTCACTAAGTGAAATGTTGAGTTGCCTTTTCGTTGACGGTTGTTGAGACGTCTGTACCATTTGTGATGAGGATACACTCCTCATGTGTTTCATTGGACTTGACTGTGGACTCACGGCGGGTGTGACCGGTCGACAGGGGATGCTTACTCCTCCATGGCACCTGATCCCGCCTCTTGGTTTCCAGAGGTCCGTGTTTGTCCATTTTTACCGGATTTATATCTATGTCCTGGACATTCCATTGATTTACACTTTGGTATCTGAATTGTTTTATATTTCAGGATATTATAATGGATGGTGTCTAAAGTCGGCATTCCGCAAATTGTATAGTCAATATTAATACCTTGCTTAATGTTTCCCAACAAGTGAACTCTGCTACAAATGAATGCTGACTCCTCAATATAAACACGTTTTCTAGTTTCCATTTTATTGATATTCAAGAGTCCATTTTTGTCCTATATTCACTGTATTAGTAATTTTCTAATGACTTAAAGGTCAACGGACACGAGAAAAAAAATTTCGTACACAATTGTCTTTTGTCCATATCAACAATAATACAAACCCCGAATGTCGAAAACTGCACAGGTATCAAAATATTTACTTTTAATCACATAAAAATGCCTAGGCTCCGAACGCCTCACTTCGGCAACGATCGGGAAATATCGGAGCTTGGTTTGTGACGTACAATCTGTCATTACTTAAGCAGTGTCAAATAGAGTACCGCATAGTTATCTATATTGAAATATGCAGCATTCGATTATAAGAATCAAGTTGTAAATGGAAAGCAAAATGTTCTATTCCTCCAAATGCATTCCAGTCACTCTGTCTGATAAAACTGCTATATTTATAGGTTAATTATACATCTTTTTTTACTTTAATTCACCCACGAACAATATCGTCCTCATAGTAGGCTATACAACTAAGTAGCGTACACCATGATTAAATTAGTCACCTAATCTTATTAATATTTCCCATGCTAAAAACAAATGTTTCCTTATCGTGTAAAAACAATAAGTATGTAACATGTATATATTTTTTAACAAATTTTGATATATAGACCGACATAAATAATAAAATTTGACATGCTAGACCAGAGAAGTAATCACCCGTGTATTTACATAGGCCTACAACCAAAACGAATTCATATATACACAAAGGGACAAGTAAACAAAACAATCTGTTATCTATGTATTTGGAATAAGTCAAATTTTATCCGCCGATATATGTGTCAAAGAAAAATACGGCTTGGTCTGAAGTAGGTGTCACGAGTGTTCTGGACCTTGAATACATTTATTTCATGTCAAAATAATCTTTTGATGTCTTTAATAAAATGCAATTTTCAAAACATAGATCTATATGTATTGTTTTAGAATATATATTCGTGTCTATGAGAAAGTATTTAGATATATGTTGTTTTGAAATGATTAAAACTTGCAATATTTTGTAAAAATAAAATGAGAACCAGAGGTAAAAGGGGGATTATTATGAGCATAAACATCGTTTTCCATTAAAATCAGTTTCCTTTTTTCGGTGTAGATCTAAGTGATAAAAAAGTAAGTTTCATAGATTTTATGTGCAAGACAGTTACAAAAGGTTTGTCGATTTTATATTTTGGACTGAAATACATCAATATCACATCTAATAAACCATAGACTTTCCATGTATATATTCATTTAAAATTAATATGTATTTTTATTGTCGTTTATCGGGGATTATCAGGGAAGTTTTAAGTTCTGGATGACACATTCCAGTAGGGATATTGTCATCCCCTTCGTACAGCTATATATGTCCACACATAAGTATTATACAAAGACCGCGAATCAATGGGATTATATTTTATTACCCGTTAATACATTCGGAACATATGTCGGTCTCAGGGTTCACTTCAAAGAGCACAGTGGTGCCCAGATGACCCCTACTCAGACGTCATGTATATATTCTCACAAATAAATGGGAAGCGTAAAAACAACATGCTACTGGATTTTAACTGGCAAAATATCTTAATCGGTAAAGCTCTATAGACCTAGTTAAAAATTTACAACATAAGTAGTTACGACAACATAAATAGTATATTGATAGAAAATAAATTGTACAAATACTGATAATTAAAACAGTCAATCTAGGAGTTTCTACATTTATTTTACTGCAAACGATAGTATAAGGGTCATGTATAAAGCTTAATACATCAGTGGTACCTGTATTAGAAAAGCATGACGGAATGTCGTTATTTCTGGTTTATCGCACCTGGTGGGATTTTTGGTAAAGGGCAACAACTCTTTATAACCCTGCAACTGGTTACCTTTTTTCACCTGGTATCGTTAATTGGGAGTGTAAAAATATTTTCATTGTACTTAAAAGAAAACTTTGATGTGAATCTTAACAAAAACTAAATAAAATCAAGACTGAATTATCGTGTCCGTTGACATTTAACTGTGCGTTTTTATATTGTTCTATAGTGGTTCTTGAAATGACCTCAACATCTTCTTAACAATAGAAGTGAAAAAAGACTACGTCCAAAACTGTGTCAACAATATACTTAACAACAACGGTGAAAATAGACTACGTCTGAAATTGGGTCAACAATCATCTTAACAACAGAGGTGAAAGTAGACCACGTCCAAAACTTGGTCAACAATCTTCTTAACAACAGCGGTGAAAATAGACTACGTCCAAAATTGGGTCAACAACCTTCTTAACAACAGCGGTGAAAATAGACTATGTCCAAAATGTGGTCAACAATATTATGTCATCCTGTATATAAAATATTCATATGCTGAAAACTCTGGCAAAACATTTTCAGATTTTGCAAACATTACCTCTCATCTTAACCGTAGCATGTGCTAAGAATCATGAGTGGTGGAGGCAGGTAAACCTGACCTGGAGCAATCGTCTTAACAGATGTTGGGGCAATAACCAAGATTTCAGAATTTACATCAGGGTCCAGCTGCCTCATACCCGGATTCAGGGACGTTTATGAGCAAATCTAAATACAGGCTTTTGCTGTAGGGACATTATAAGTAATCCATAAAAAACACAGATAAATAAACACAAATATGACAATGCATGTAAACAAATTTATTTAACAATTACTAAGACTCATTAGTTGAGACTAAATAACAATATTTTAACTTTCAAAATAGAAAATCAGGCAAACATGTCAAACATCCTGGAAACGGTCAAAGCATGTATGTAAACATCAGAGTGCTGTATTGTATTTTTGAGGATACTGTTTTCTGAACTTTGACATTAAATTCAATATGTTTGATTTATCTGTGACTACTTGGTCAGTGTAAAACTGTTACAATTATAGAATCCATAAAATTTTGAATTTTAGATAATTGGAAATTTAACTAAAAACCTAAAATATCAAATATCTAAAACCGTTTTGGAATTTTAGGTTTTTAGATTTTTTGACCAGGTTGTATTCTATAACAGCGTTCTCACTTCAATTCTGACTTCAGGATCTTGGAAATAAAAAAACTGGACGGATGAAAATTAATGTAGTATAATGGTGGAACAGGGTTCTGTTGAAATATATGGAATATTGGGCAAAAAGACAATAGTGCAATTTTTAAGACGATGAACATCAGCTTATGTTTCTCAACGTGTGACCAGATCTGCTTCTTAAATGTACAATATTTTTGCCTGATTACAATATGATTGTTCATATTATATGGAAGAAATCTTTCAATGAATATATAATTCTCATAATTAAATCAGAAAAAATTTGAGCCTCCAAAACCGCCCCCTCTGCCAAATGGCCCCCTGTTGTCCCTTATACCGCCTCCTCTACCGCGCCTAAAGGTGGAATCAGGAAGGGGTCCAAAGGGATCGATCCTGGGTCTCATTCCTGGATTTAATGGATGAACACCTTGGCCTCTGCGACCAAACATTGGATTTGGCACCCCTACAAATTATAAGCAAATATGAAATCAAATTTTAGCTAATCATGAGTTAGTGAGTGTTATGTTAATAAGTATAAAATCAGGAAAAACACCTTCAGATATCAATACAGCAATATTTTAATTGTTTGAATTGTCAGTTCATCTCCACCATGATGTGAAATAATTCAAAGAATAGGGAACTTTCAAGTTAGCCTGGATTACCATTATAATCCTGCTTTTATTATCGCAAGTTACACGATTCTAGAAAAAATGTTCCTCAACGTTATTTCCAGTTTCGTTAATATATGGATAGCCCCGTTAACGCAATTGGTAAAAGCGCCCTGCTACTGTTCGGAAGGTCGTGAGTTTGATTCCCGGTCTGTCTGCACATTTTTCACTGACTGTTACACTTCAGTAATTTGGCATTCAAGTAAATAAACCACTGTGGTATGTTTTAAGAGTCTCTTGGATTTCTTTATGCACTTCCTGTAGGTAAATATGAAAACTGGAAGAACATTTGAGGAACAAAATCAAACAGGTGCGAATAAATGCAGGATCATAGCGGTAATCCGGGCTAACTCGAAAGTTCCCTATTAAACATTTTACTGATAATTAATCTGCATAAATAATCTTATTTGTTAGTTCCATAATTGTAATCCCTATCTGAAAATAAGGGTTTTTGAGAGATTTTGAGTCTTACGGACAAATGCTGACGAAATTGGGAATTGGCAAATCATTATCACAAATGATCCCAAAATTTCGTCTGAAATAAATTTTCGAAAACTGTGAAAAATACCTGTTAAACTGGAATGCTAACGTTACAATGTTCTGTGAAAACAATTAAAGGAAAACACACTGCAAAGTTAATGAAAGGCCAGTGATTCTGTTGCTTCAAAACAAAATGAATGAATATTTTCTGTATTACAAGTTGGACATTTTCGTTCCATTTTCACAATTATTCGACTGTAATTCATTTTGATAAAGCAATGACGGTAATTAATGTAGACAAGCACTTTGTGAACAAAAGTTTTCAGTTAACTTTGATGTCAATTTTCTTGCTAAAAAATTCACTGCCCGTCAGCCCACAAGTCTCTTGGCGTGTCATGTATAAGATAAATGAGACTTTTATTGATCTTCTACAGCTAAATACAGTGCCTTTCTTAAGCTCTTTTTAGATAGATCAGAGATTTCATTGTCAAAATCTTTATCATGTTTAACATATTAAAGAGATAGTATCTGTGTATTAAAATTTTGTTTGGGTTTAAAATGTAATACAATCAGAAGTTTATAAAAATATTTAAAATATTTTGCCATAAACATAAACTTTTATGTGATGTAAGGCTTCTTTTAATTCTTGTGTGGGATGACAACAATTTAACTTCACATGGGGTAACCTCATGTTACCTCCAGTTTGAACTCAATTGAAAAGCTTTTTGTGCATGATCAACCCGGTAAACAAAAACAAAGATGTCAGAGAGTAACAAATCAACAGTGATAAAAAGCAATCTCTAACATTCTGCAAGGAAAAGGAATAGATCCAGTGTAGTATCTAACTGGAACAAAAGCACAATGTATATGGGTCATTAGATTGCATGTTGGAATGGTATTTTCCTCGGTATTATCACAGTACCTCAGCACTAGTAATAAGAGTCAAAGACATTGTCTAAAATTACATTTAGCTGTTAGCCTATCATATACATCTTCGGAATCTGGATCAGTGCATAATAAATATGATATTATTGATGGAATAACCTAATAAATTTCCAATTATTAATATTTTATTTTGACACAGAAACATTTTTTCACACTTTTTACCCATCAGTTTTCAACGGTGAAAAAAAATTACTATTTTGATCAGCGCTATCACTTTTAAAAACTTTTAAAAAAAAGTTTTACACATTTCAAACTCTTAAACCTGAAGAGTAGGAACCTTACATATTACAGGAAATATTGTTAGCTTTGCCATCCTTCAGAAAAATAGACTTTAGCTGGGATCAATCAAAAAGGTTAGCCTAAGAGTGTTATCATGGGGACTGAGATAAATTATGTTTTATATATCAAATACTTTAATTGAGTTTATTCACGAAATTTTATTTAACTTTTTATATTTTATCATAAAATATAGGCTGAAATGTTGTTGCATTTGGAAAATCAAAGATTTTTTTCATTTCTGAAATGAGTGCTCAGATAGATTTTTATCTCTCTGACTGACAGCCTGTAAAAGGGAACCTATTGATAAAGACGGAAGTATTACCATGGTACTGTGGGTAGAGGTCATATTCACCACCAATCATGCCTGGATGAAATGGAGCCACAGGTGGTGGTATCCTTGATGCATAAGGATTTGAAGGAATGAAAGGTGGAACCATCATAGTCAACTGACTCATTAATTTCCGTCTCTCTTTCCTATTTCTGTATTCTTGCTTGTAAAGCTAAAATGTACAAAATGAAACCAGGAATAATCATTTCCTGAGAAATTCTTGTAGAGTTTATTATATCAGGGCAAAGATAAAGTTTAATAAAAATCATAGGTATCCATAAGAACAATATAAAATATAGGCTTAATAAAATAATCTAATTTAATATGTCAAGCAATCATATACTAATTCTATTTCGTCATACTCACTTCCGGTATCAAATGAGATTGTGCTGCGCATGTACGACCATCAATGTGCTTGCGTCGTTCAGACTGATCGGACGTTGTCCACGATTAGAGCGACCGCATATTAGTACCTATAGAAATTCTATTGTCAACGAGGTTGACATATTACTTACCAGTTAATGTTAACTGAAAATAAGAAAATTCCTTATAACCATATAGTTACGTTGTAATTATAACCTACGAAACTATCGTTTATCGTTAGTTTCGTATTTACTGGCTCTACATGTCCAGAAAAAATATGGCGGAGGAAATGATTAATAGCAAGTCGGCGGACGTCGCTGGGGATAAGATTAATGCTGTCGCTGACAGTGTAGAAAAAACTGACAAAGGGAAAAAACAAACCAGAAGTAAGTCGGGTAGCAGGCGTACCCATTCTCAGACACAGTCACAGTTTAAACTTGTGCCAAACTCGTCGCCACGTGGTTCACTATCGGCGATATCGCCCAATGTCAGTAATGAAAATTTGGCTCCATCAGCTGCTGCTGGCTCTGAAAACCAACAAATTTTGGCCATGCTTAGAAATATTCAAGAAAGCCAAACTAAACAAGCCCACGATATAACGGCTCTATCCTCACGCATGACAGAGTATGAAGGTTATTTCGTTGAAGAAGAATACTCATATGATATCCCGATTGATACGGGTTTTGAGAATGAACATGAACGTGAAGATGAAAATGACACACAAAATAATGAACTGCCAGAACCAGTCACAGATAAGAGAAAGTCTGATGACTCTAGTTATTTTGCAAAAATGGCAAAAAGATTTAAAACACGTGAAATATGTGGGGATAAAATAGACGAAACACTGGCTCAGAACGTTACGGATTTATTCCGTAACGGAATGAACGAGGATCAGTTCACAGAATTAACAAAAGATGAAATGAACCCACGGCCTGAAAATTGTGATGGCTTAGCATTAGTGAAGACAAACCAATTAATATGGGATATAATATCCCCTCAAGCTCAAACTGTCGAAAGGAAAATGCAGACTATTCAGAAAGCAGTAGTGAAAGCTGCCACACTGTTGGTCAACACTGTCAACAAAATGGCCACTAGTTCTGAAAATTCTAGTGAAAACTATATTGATGATTGCAATGATGTATTAGCAATGTTGGGGCATGCTAATAGAAAGATTAACATTACAAGAAGAGAGTTGATGAAACCAGAACTTTCATCGGAATATGTTCATTTGTGTTCACAGTCTGTTGATTATACATCGTATTTGTTTGGAGATGATGTGTCGAAAAAGGCAAAAGAAATAGAAGACTGTAGCAAAATTGGGTATAAGATTGGTTATGGAAACCGACATAACACTAGTAGAAGAGGTTCCTTCGCCCTTTTGGTAGAAGCAGAGGGGGAAGGAGAGGCCGTGGAACAAACAGAGGAGGCCGTAGAGGCTTCAGATATAATGGGTATAACAACAATGGGTATACCAGCTATACACAAACTCAGTCAGAGACCACAAAAAACTCTCAGAAGAGGGCAGGGCTCTCAGAACAAAGAAAAGAATTAGATGCTGATCCTTTAGAGGTAAGCAATGTTTTTAAGGCAGGTAGATTGAAAGAATATTCCCATGAGTGGGAGAAAATCACAACAGACTCTAATATTTTAGATACTGTAAAACACTGTCATATTGAATTTATAGACAATGTTCCTCCTTGTCAAGAAAAAGTCCCTTTTCAAATGGGTTTTAATGAGAAAGAAAGCATGGTTATTGATGCAGAAGTGAAAAATTTATTGAGACAAGGAGTAATTCGAGAAGCCGATTATTGCCAAGATTATTGTTTCAACAATTTTCATAAGACCAAAGAAAAATGGTGAATTTCGAATGATTTTGAATCTTAAAAATTTAAACAAAAATATTCCTTATCAGCATTTTAAGATGGATACTTTTGAATCAGCATTATATTTGATTTCAAAAGATTGCTATATGGCATCAATAGATTTAAGACATGCTTATTACAGTGTGCCAATAGCTGAGGAACATCAAAAATACCTTGTTTTCTGTTGGAATGGGATATTTTATCAATTTACCTGCCTTCCAAATGGTATTGCTTTTGCACCACGTTTATTTACAAAACTGTTGAAACCAGTTTATGCTTATTTGAGAAGAAAAGGCTATAAAAATGTTGGCTATATTGATGACAGTCTACTTTGTAGTGATGATATACCCGAGTGTAAAGAAAATGTTCATACAACCAAGACTTTGTTTTCCCAGTTAGGGTTTATAGTACATAAAGACAAATCAGTGTTAGTTCCAACAAAACAAATTGTTTTCTTGGGGAATATTATTAACTCAGAAACAATGACTGTCACTCTACCTCAAGAGAAAAAGAGAATAATAGCTGATGAATGTGAAAAGCTTATTAACAAAGAAAAAGCAAAAATTAGAGAAGTTGCTAGAGTATTAGGTTTGATTGTCTCCAGTTTCTCGGCTGCTGATTATGGTAAGCTTTTTTATAGGGAAACTGAAAAAGCAAAGATCCAAGCTTTGAAAAATTCTTATGGAGATTTTGAAGCATCAATGACAATAACACCTGAAATTAAAGAAGAATTGAATTGGTGGTTATCCAACATATTTGTACAACAAAGAATCATTCGTCATGAAACCCCTAAAATAACTATTACAACAGATGCATCCATGGATGGATGGGGGGCTGTACTAGGGGAAAAAAGTACTGGTGGTCGTTGGACATCCGAGGAACAAGACAATCATATTAATACTCTAGAACTGATGGCTGTGTTGTTAGGACTAAAGTCATTCATGTCTTATATAAAGAATAAGCATATACTGGTTTTGTGTGATAACACAACAGCTGTCAGTTACATTTCTAACATGGGTGGCATTAAATCCACATCTTGTAATAATATCAGCAAACAAATCTGGCTTTTGTGTAAGGATAACAGTATATGGCTGTCTTCTGCTCACATACCGGGTATTCAAAACACAATAGCAGATCACAAGTCTCGAAAATTTAATGACCAGTTAGAATGGAAATTGAATCCGAAAGTTTTCAATAAACTTTGTGCGATATGGCAAAAGCCAGACATAGATTTGTTTGCTTCTAGATTGAACAACCAAGTTGAAAAATTTTGTTCATGGGAACCTGACCCTCATTCTTCATTTGTAAATGCATTTACACTAGACTGGGCTGTTTTCAATTACATATATGTTTTTTCTCCTTTCAGTTTACTGAACCGTTGCATTCGGAAAATCAAGTCAGACCGGGCAACCGGGATTGTAATAGCTCCTTACTGGCCAAACCCAAGTTTGGTTCCCAGCATTAATGGAAATTTTGACGGACAATCCGTACCTAATACCACGGAAGAAGAATGTATTAACACTTCCTCATCTAGCAGTCTCTCATCCTCTAAGGAAGAGAATGAATCTTATTGCATGTCAAGTGTCAGGAAGACTTTCAGAAGCAGAGGATTTTCGGAAACATCAACAAAAATACTTATGTCATCATGGAAATGTTCAACAAAGAAGCAGTATCATACATACATTAATAAATGGTACATCTACTGTAGTAAAAGGAAAATTAATCAAGTTCAAGCAGATTTAAGTGATGTGCTTGAATTCTTTAGTACTCTGTTTGAAAGTGGTTTAGGGTACAGTTGTATAAACACTGCAAGAAGTGCATTATCAGCACTTGGGCTTAAATTTGAATCGGTATTAGTTGGAAAACATCCGTTAGTAATTCGATATTTACGGGGAGTTTTCAATCTTAGACCTTCTAGACCAAAATATACTCATATTTGGGATGTGCAGAAAGTTCTAAATTACCTGGTTAAACTTTCACCTGTCAAATTTATCAGTTTAAAAAATTTGACACTGAAGCTTACGATGCTTATTGCTTTAACGAATGCAACGCGTGTTCAGTCGATTCATATGATATGTGTAAATACTGTAAATAAGTTGAAATCAGAATTTGTTTTCAATATTGATGGGTTGATTAAACAAAGTCGTCCGGGCTACAGGGAGCCGCAAATTATATGTAAAGCTTACCCTCCAGATAGGAGGCTCTGTGTATATACAGTTTTGAAAGAATATATATTACGAACTAGGAAGTTCAGAACAACTTGTACAGCAAATTCAAGACTTTTACTGAGTTATGTTAAACCTCATAAACAAGTGTCTAGAGATACTATCTCAAGATGGATCAAGGATGATGTTTTACGAAGCTCTGGTATTGACACCAGTATATTCGGATCGCACAGTGTTCGATCAGCATCAACATCAAAGGCTAAACAAAATGCATTTTCGGTTGAATTGATTTTAAAGAAAGCGGGATGGTCCAATGTAAAAACTTTTGCAAAATTTTATGACAAGAGTATAATTCAAGACAACTTTGCAGAAGCTGTATTAAAACAGTGAAGTTGTAAGTACATTGGTTATCCTTCTTTATAGATTTTTTGTGAAATTTGCTTTAAAGTCTCATTTGATACCGGAAGTGAGTATGACGAAATAGAATTTAAAAAAATTAAACGAGACTTACCTTGGTTAAGTCGAAGTTTGATCTTAAGTTCTATGAGTCATACGACTCACTGGAGGTATTAAATGCCCTCCCTTTTCCTCCCTCATACAATTTTATCATGTGATCATGATATATTTTCTTCTCATGTGTTTGTTTAGACTTTACAAATTTTTCGAACACATGTAAATTACACAAAAAATCAATTTTAAAAAATTGATGGTCGTACATGCGCAGCACAATCTCATTTAATACCTCCAGTGAGTCGTATGACTCATAGAACTTAAGATCAAACTTCGACTTAACCAAGGTAAGTCTCGTTTAATTTTTTAAATTATACACAACAAATACACAAAATAACAGAAAATTAATTATGAAATAACAGTTTTTTATGTGAATGAAAAATAAGTCATTAACATCCAAGAAATTTACCTACAATTATATAGTTAAAATAATGAAATAAACGTTGATTTTGAGTTGCAAGTAAATTTTGGTGACTTTGAATCCAGAGACTGCATGGTGGAAAGAGTTAAGCACAATACATTAAATATAGCATTCACCACCAGTCTGAAGAGAAGGTAGGAGTAATTGGAAAAAAAAAGCTAGATTTAACACATAACTGTTGATTAAACCATGTCTCTTACCTCTAGCGAAATCGGTGATTTTGAGAGTAGAGTAGTTATAGTTATCAATGTAGATATTACCTTACAACAGTAAAGTTACTTACCTTAAACCAGTCCTGAGCTAAACTGTTGTTTTGTCGGTCTGAAAATATAGACATATAGGTCAAGATCTTGTTTGATTTTTATAAGGGGGTTAAAAAAGTTAATCTAACATCAAAAATAGTCCAGCATATTTTTAAACAAAATTTCTGAGTACAGTGAAACCTGTATATAGGGGCCACCAAAGGGACCAGACAATATTGACCTTTATATGCAGGTGACCCTTATACACAGGTTTAATTTAGTTGAAGTATGCAGTCAAGGGACTTGAAAAAACTGGCCTTTGTAAACAAGTGATCCTTATATAGAGGTGGCCACTACAGCAGATTTTACTGTACATTGACAATATATAATCTCACTAATATATAAAGCAAAATTACAAATAAGTTTAGGTCAGTATTAAAACTCCAAAAACTCAATCACCCAAACCTAGGTTCAGGCCCTGGCACCGTAAAACTTGAGAATTACTTATGTCTAAAAATTTTACTCAACTTTGGATAATCTTGAAATGTGATTGGATGAACATGCCAAGTTGAGAATAGTCTCAGACTTTAGTAAATTCTAAAGTTTTATGGTGCCAGGCCCTGATCTGCCAAAGTACCTTTTAAAGTAACACAATATTATTTGAAATATAAACCGCCACTTTATTTGAACTCCTAAAGTCCTGTGGTTTATTTAATATACAGGTCCGGTTTATACATTTCCAAAATTCAAGAATTCCGAGTTTCATTCACAAAGTTTCAATAGCAAAATTTAAAAATCTAGTTTCACTTTCAATTTGCGTCATCCATTTTCCAACTTGTCGATGTCTAATAGATAGCGCAATTGTGAAAGATTACATGTTTAATTCAGGTCATACAATGTACATTTATATCATTCGCAAATACTTTACCAAACTGCCTACTTTATGCTTTTGATGTATTAACCAATTGCTTGATCCAAAGTTACATGACAACCCATTGAAACAAGCATTGCAGATATAAAAATCAAATAATCTTTTCAAAGATAGAAACTTGATAGCAGGAGACACAATGAGGATTTTTATAATGCACATATTAATCACCTTTAATATGCCTATTGTTCAACGTATATGTTTATTTTTTATCATCATAAAATGTATTTAAATAAATACTTCAACTTTATTCTTTATTTCATAGAATTTATTTATGCAATCAAACTATCCATAAATTCCCTTTCCATACCTCTCAAACAGTCTTCGCCCACAGACTCAGAGGATTAAGAAGCTCAATGAAGGTTGTTTCTATGAACATTATGAATACTTGTTGTACACCTATTGTACAATGACACATTAGATACATGACATTAAGCTTTGTTTTTTTGTCTTAATTTAGTTTTTTATTCATGGCAATGAAATTATTGATGTATTCCCTTTCTGTGCCTCACAGACACTGAATTTTGAGAAACAGAAAAAAGGTGAGACTGGAACAGTTAGGCCATTTCAATTTTTTCCCTGTTTAGCATCCAAGGACAGATTGGGTTGGAGATTATTAACAGAATAAAAAAAACTAACATCTAGGAAAAATATAGAGCATTATGAATATAGCTCTTTATTGATCAGTTGAAGATGACCATTTGTTTTCATCAACATGAAAGCTATTAGATTCTATTTCACAGATTACTTACAAGCAAGTCTGTGTTTGTTATTTAGTGTAATGGAATAAATTTTGGATTTATTATGGATGAACTAATCATTCTCTCTGTATTGCTGTTAATACGTTGCAGAAAACTTCACTCGAGGCACAGATTTTTATTTCTTAGAAGTACAGGTAAGACTTAGAGTCCATGAGTTTTATTCAGCCTCTGGGACTTCACACGTTTCGCGTTGCAAGCACAGATATACTATTATATCAATATAACTAATCTGCCTTTTATACCTGTTGTGGGACTTGATTTTTCAGTGAAGCAATTACAAATATGTCTGCTGTATAGGGAGATGAAGTGGGAATGTTTCAAAACATTTTTTTTTCAACACACATTCTTTTTCATTCAAAGCTCAAAATCTTTATCTTCCTAGTTCAGCTTTAATATTCCTCCTGCTAACAAACTCAAGGCTGTCAATGAGGCTGAGCATCTAGACCTGAGCAGAAGTTGAAGTTGTACTAAATATTCATGCTGTGTATCAAATCAAGGCTTTGACTGAAACATATGAATTGAAATCTGAGTGACTTAAACTGAGATATGTATTGAGACTTTAGTGGCTAATACTGACACATGTATTGAGACTTTAGTGGTTAATACTGACACATGTATTGAGACTTTAGTGGCTAATACTGACACATGTATTGAGACTTTAGTGGTTAATACTGAGACATGTATTAAGATCTGTGTGCAAGATTTAAAACAACAGTAAAACTAGAGAATCGTAAACGGTACCTGATACGTCCGTTGTGAATCTGGATGTTATAATTTCTAGTCAAAATATTTGTATTGAATCTATGGACCAAATTTCAACAAGATGGATGAGGGAAGAATGCTACCAACTAGATAGACCCACAACCAAACAGACTGACCACTGGACGGATGGACAGCTGTATGGACAGACAGTATACCGTAATACACACCGTTTTATGAAGGGCATATAAAAAAATAAATAATTTCCATACCATACATGAAGCTTCAATCAGACAAATAAATAAATAGGATATGATAAAAATAACTTACTGCCAAAGTCTCTGAGATAAATTCGACGCCATATGTATTTGTCTCGACTTATATCATAAATAGTTTTGCAAGTTTCTGAAACTTTCAAGGCACTAACGGCATCCAGATACCCAAAGATTTTCAGCTGCAATTAAATCAGATCAAATGAGATTTATCTTAAATGTTTCATAAATATGAATAAACTAGAAGAAAAAAAGGCGTTTAATTAAAGATATGATCATAGCATATTACCAACGTGTTTATAATCATAGTGGATGTACAATGTGTTTATGATCATAGCAGATGTACAACGTGTTTGTGATCATAGCAGATGTACAACGTGTTTGTGATCATAGCAGATGTACAACGTGTTTGTGATCATAGCAGATGTACAACGTGTTTATGATCATAGCGAATGTATAACGTGTTTGTGATCATAGTGGATGTACAACATGTTTGTGATCATAGCAGATGTACGTGTTTATGATCATAGCAGATGTACGTGTTTGTGATCATAGCAGATGTACAACGTGTTTATGATCATAGCAAATGTACAACGTGTTTATGATCATAGCAGATGTACAACATGTTTGTGATCATAGCGGATGTACAATGTATTTATGATCATAGTGGATGTACAACGTGTTTGTGATCATAGTGGATGTACTGTGTTTATGATCATAGTGGATGTACGTGTTTGTGATCATAGCAGATGTACAACGTGTTTATGATCATAGCAGATGTACAATGTGTTTATGATCATAGCAGATGTACAATGTGTTTATGATCATAGTGGATGTACAACGTGTTTATGATCATAGTGGATGTACAACGTGTTTGTGATCAAAGTGGATGTACAACATGTTTGTGATCATAGTGGATGTACAACATGTTTGTGATCATAGTGGATGTAAAACGTGTGTGTGATCATAGTGGATGTACAACGTGTTTGTGATCATAGTGGATGTACAACGTGTTTGTGATCATAGTGGATGTACTGTGTTTATAATCATAGCAGATGTACAACATGTTTGTGATCATAGCAGATGTACGTGTTTGTGATCATAGTGGATGTACAATGTGTTTATGATCATAGCACATGTACAACGTGTTTGTGATCATAGAGCAGATGTACAACATGTTTATGATCATAGCAGATGTACAACGTGTTTGTGATCATAGTGGATGTACAATGTGTTTGTGATCATAGTGGATGTACAACGTGTTTGTGATCATAGTGGATGTACAATGTGTTTGTGATCATAGTGGATGTACAACGTGTTTGTTATCATAGTGGATGTACAACGTGTTTGTGATCATAGTGGATGTACAACATGTTTGTGATCATAGTGGATGTACTATGTTTATAATCATAGCAGATGTACAACGTGTTTGTGATCATAGTGGATGTACAACATGTTTATGATCATAGTGGATGTACTATATGTGATCATAGTGGATGTACAACGTGTTTGTGATCATAGTGGATGTACTGTATTTATGATCATATTGGATGCACAATGTGTTTGCGATCATAGCAGATGTACAACGTGTTTATGATCATAGTGGATGTACTATATGTTTGTGATCATAGCAGATGTACAACGTGTTTGTGATCATAGTGGTTGTACAACGTGTTTATGATCATAGTGGATGTACAACGTGTTTGCGATCATAGTGGATGTACTGTGTTTATGATCATAGCAGATGTACAACGTGTTTGTGATCATAGTGGATGTACTGTGTTTATGATCATAGCAGATGTACAACGTGTTTATGGTCATAGTGGATGTTCTATGCGTTTATGATCTACAAGCAGATGTAACAAAAGAATACAAGTTCACAGACAAAACATATGATGAAGAACATAGGCAGACACCTGAGAAATGATATGAGAAACATTCCTAAATTAAATAAAGAAAAAATTGTGATAAGTTAACACTGCAGCATGACTGACCCAAAACTACCCAAAACCACAACAAAAACACCTTCCAACAACTTTTTTTAAAATATATAATTGAAAATAAGCATGTATAAAATGTTTTAATATAAAATGTTTAGCCTAGTTACATCGTTCTCACTCAAATTAGGCCAATATGTATTCGATGTACACGTATAGTAGTCAGAGTCGGAGTGCAGAAAAGGCGGACTCCAACGTAAATATTAAAGGTAGATTTCCTCCTCATTTTTTTTCTAGTGACATAATATTTAAAGTAAATCTTTATTATATTATTGGATATCATTTACAGGAAATATTTTGATAAAATTACGTTTGTAGTTCAAAAATGTCATGTGTTTGTACACATCCTGGAGGCCTACATTCATAAATTCGTACTGAATTGGCTTTTACACATACCCGTTAAACGGTCATTTTTATGCCAAATTATAATTCAAAATGATTATTTCAATAACTGTTATCAGAAATAAAAACATTTATCCACAGTATTAGACATAACTTTTTGATGTTTTGGGTAGTTTTGGGTGGTTTTTGGTAGTTTTGGGTGGTTTTTGGTAGTTTTGGGTAAATTGTGCTGCCCAGTTAGGATGCTAAAGGAAAGGCTTTTGTAGGTCTGGTCAGCATTTCCATACACCGGCAGGGAACTATACACAGTGTTCCAGCTAGAACATTTTCACAGAGTGCAGGGCCTGCCATTTTTGTTGTGATGCCCAATGCCCTTTTTCGTAGTGACCCTAACACCCAATGCCCTTTTTATCAAATTTTATCATGATGTCTTTAACCTAAAAGTTACACAGTTCATTTTAATGCTATCTTATATGTTACATTATGGAATTTTTTTCTTTGCTGGTAACCAAATTCCAGGAATCGGCTACTTGCCTGGAGCTAGTTATAGTGTTAAAAAATTAAGGTCAAAACCTTTTTGTGTCAGTGATTACTTATATTTTTCTGAATCAATTTTTTTAGAATATTATCTGTAGCAGTATTTTATACATGTATTATTACTGTTATACACACAGTACATGATCCATGTTCATTTACATACTAGTGTCTTTTTATAACACAATAACACACAAAAAGTGCCTGTTTTAATATGCACAAAAAAGTGCCCTTTTAAAAGTTGATTTACATGCAAAAAAAGCCTTTTTTTAAATTAGTACCCTGCCCTTCTCAAATCCTGGCTGGAACACTGATACAAAAATGAATACAGAATTCCACAACAATGTCCATCGTTTTTTCATACCTTAATTTCATGAGTCAATGCTAAAAAACCATGAAGTGGAGCTAAATTTTTAGCTGAAAGAAAAAAAATACATATATAATGAAATCATTTAAATATCACTGGTGCATTTTCTAACTACCTTTTTCTGTTTTTTCAAAGGAATACAGTGTTGTATACTACCATATTGTTAAAATAATTACTTGAAGTAGGTAAACAACATCAGGTTTTAGTCCCTGCTTTACTTTCATTAAACATTATAAATATATCCACAAACCAGAGGTAAACAAAAACCTGCAATTACTGTAAATGTTAATATTTCTGCCTGTTGTTAGATAAGTGATTTTCTTCGGCAAACCGTTGTGGTGTTTTTTTTACAGGATGTGGACAATATACTGTAAGCAGTCCTGTAGTAAACGATAATTTTGAGCATAACTGTGGGACTGGTACATAGGGGGAATTTACACAACTGTGGGACTGGTACATAGGGGGAATTTACACAAAAAGCTCTTCATCGCTCATTTAGTGTAAATTACCTTACACTTAATTTTCTACTTTTACATTAGTATAAAAGTACAGTTGATAGGTTAAGAGTCGTCACATGTCAGAGAGACTACACTTCATGCCTCTCTCTCATGCGTCACGTCTCCGTCATGCAAAAACCCTTGCAGCTTATTGGACAGTCTTTATTGATTCTGTATTTCAGTATAACAAACAATTTATTGCCCTGATTGTAGGCAGTCATGAGGATTTGTTTACCTATACAGCAAGTCATATTTCTCAAGGGCAAAGTCTTGGGCAAACAAATCCTCATTTCTCCCTACACTCAGGGCAATAAATGTATAGTACACCATGTTTCATTCAAGTCTCTAGGTATTTGATAAAGAAAACATATATTCTCTCTCTGTCACTCAATAATTATTGACATTTTCTTTTCGAGCATATAGATTTGTATATTGCTCACCATTCATGACATTGTTATACGTTGTAGGGAGAGGGCTTTTGCAACATTGTTAACTCAACCCCTGAAAAATCTGTAAATCAATGACTTGGACCAGTCCAAATGTGTCTTTAGGGGTGAATGAGTTAAACTTTTAGCTCAATCCAACTTTTCATTTTTGAAAAAAAAACATGTTTTAACACAAAAAGCATACAAAATTGCAATTATGAGATGGAATAATGCAAATCCCCAATATGTATCACCATGTAACAAGAAGAACTAAACCACATACCCTTATGTTCATTTATCAATATTACCTTAATATTGCTAAATTTTGTATTACTGTAAATTGGGATATTTTGGCCATTGTTTGATTTTAGCCAATTTGGTCAACCTATTGAAATGGCCAAAATTAAACTATCCAAAATATGTAAATGTCCAACAGCAGAGAATACGGGATCTGTTTCTAACATTGTCCCCCAAATTTTAATGCTAATTATCATGATGAGAAAGATACTACGGGTTATGTATCTATTTTTATCCATAACAGGAGTAAATGATCATACCGATAAAGATGTTTTCTGTTTTTAAATAGACCAACAGATGTTCAAATTAACAGTACTTTTAAGTATTTCAGTGTTAATGAATAAACAAAGGATTTAAAAAATAACACCAAACATTTATCTTAAAGCAGTACATTAATTTGAATGATTCTGGCAGATTAAAGATTATAGGCCAAATTTAAAAATAAACATATTAAATGGCCAAAATTGAACTGGCCAAAATATAACCCTTCATTTTATAAACAAAATGGCTAATTTTAGTGACACCAAAATATCCCAATTTATGGTATGCACACAGTAACACGAGGGACATATACATGTATGTTTTTGTCACAACATACAAATGAGATGAAGACAGCAAATCTCCAATTCATAGTCTATCTGAAGGCTATCTGTTGACTACATTTCTTATTGTTTACAATAATTAATTGTGCGTTCTGCAAGGGTCACGATTTATACCTTCTCTATATCTGTGCAAAAGCGGAAGTGCAATGGCATCCTTGAATAACCTTGACAGCTTGGGTAAGTTTATATAGGACTCAAAAGCTTCTGAAAGTAAATCAAAGAAATAAGAAGTAAAATATTCATTAATACTTTAAAACAAAAAGATACAGTAAAACCTGCTTTAGCAACCACCTGTGTATAAAGACCACCTGGTCACAAAGACCGTTTTTTGCTGTCCCCAATAGTACCATTTGTGTACAAATCAACCTCTATATAAAGACAACCTCCCTAAGGAGGTCGTTATATACATGTTTCACTGTACTGTGTTTTTTATTCAATGTAGGTTTACATTACTCAAAGAGTTTTCATTTGTATGGGGAGTCACCAGCTTTAGGTGAAGTGGTACAAATTTTGACCTATGCTATGGACTGACACCAAATAGACATTCCACAAGTGTTATTTGATGATCATGTTTATCTAACTTAAGTTAATTAATTTTCAAAATTTGAAAAGACACCAGGTTTACCAAGTGTCTTTTCAAATTTTTAAAATTAACTTACAAGAGTTAGATAAACATGATAATCAACTTACACGAGTTGCGGAATCTGTTTCTACCATAACTGAAAACAGCTGATTTGTAGTATGATTAGCTTAAATCACCTCTAGACACATGTAGGTGGCTTCAATCTCCAGATTAAATCAATTATATGTCAAAGGTAGTAAACCCAACATTGTTAGATACTTCAAAAATGGACCTCTTTCCTCCAAATATTTTAATTACCAAATTTGACTGCCAACAACTGGTCTGATGCAACTTCATGTACAAACATTTCATTACATTAGGAGTGCAGCCCTATTGGTTGATTGTATATATTTAACTAAAGACAGCTTTTATACCACCACTTGAGAGTGGTTGAACAACACAAGTTATGATAGAAAGATTCTTCGATGTGTAATGACTACTGTGACGCCTGGGCTGACACCATAAAACTTATTCTCAACTTGGCCTGCTCAGCCCATCAGATTTCAGGATAAGCCAAATTTGAATAAATTTTTCAGACTTAAGTAATCCTTAGGTTTTATTGTGCCAGATCCGGATTTTGTTATAGAATCTCATCTAAAGGATCCAGGACTTTCATGTTGAAAACTTGGTAAAAGACCAGTCAGTACCTATATTACCAGGACTTTTATATTGAACACTTTGCAAAAGGTCAGTCATTACATATTTTAGGTATGACCTGATACCAAGAATCAAACATCAAACTTGCGAGGTCATTCTCCACGCCAAGAACGATGACGTAAATATTTCAACATATACAGTCAATAACATTTTTATAATATACCCTCATCAATGATACGATGGTCATAATAAAAATATCTTATTTAATTTACAATTAATCACAATAACATCAAATATTTACACACATAGACTAAGTGCTAATCATGGCATTTATATTGCACATAGTAGGGTATATAATAAATTTTGATATCTAACACCTGATATCTACCAGGAGAAAAAATATTAGCTGTTGTTATGTGGGCAATATATTCTGATATCTAACACATACCAGGTGAATAAATATTTGCTGCTGTTTTGTGGGCAATATATTCTGATATCTAACACATACCAGGTGAATAAATATCAGCTGTTGTTATGTGGGCAATATATTCTGATATCTAACACATACCAGGTGAATAAGTATTAGCTGTTGTTATGTGGGCAATATATTCTGATATCTAACACATACCAGGTGAATAAATATTAGCTGTTGTTATGTGGGCAATATAGTCTGACATCTACCCCATACCAGGTGAATAAGTATTAGCTGTTGTTATGTGGGCAATATATTCTGATATTTAACACAAATAGTCCATTCCCATGACTTAGCAGGGCTAACCTGGTGGGATGGAGTCTTGTGAACACTTTCCTGACCTGGACGAGTTTAAAATTTTAGGCAGAGATGCCAACTTTAGATAATTGAAAAACGGAGTCTTAATGTGTGATGCTAGTGGGGTTCGGGGGCATGTCCCCAAGAAAATTTTGTAAATTAGGTGCTGACAGCCTGCATTCCCCTGGCTTAAATTAGTGTATATGCAATTTCTAACCCATGAAAAAAATGACCCAGATTTTTTTTTTAAAAATCAGAGAATTAACTAGGAAATCGGAGGTGCGGATTTTAACACAAAAAAACGGAGAAACTCCACTCAAAATGGAGAGGTTGGCATCCCTGTTTAGGTAATAAACATGATAAAGCATAACATTAAAAATACACTTTCAAGAGTAATTGTTCCTTCTTGTTACCATACATAAGACATACTTTATTACCATGCAGGTCAAGAAAGGGATCACGAGATTCCACCCTGCCAGGTTATATGGATTTTACCATACCAGGTGAATAAATGTTACCTAGCTGGTGTTATGCAGGCAATGTTTTATACATACCAGGTGATTAGATATTACCTGCTGTTATGTGGGGAATATATTCTGATGTTTTTAGCTGAAGCTGACACTTTTCATCCTTGTCCTCTACTTTCATTTGACCTGAAAATATTACATTATATTATAAAGATACAGTATGTATTTACAGTGTTATTAATCCAATCAACACTACAGTCTCTGCATAATAGACGAACTGATTAAAACAATAGAAAATAGATTGGTTAGACTGTTTAAAACAATAGTAAATAGACTGGTTAAAAAAATAGAAAATAGACTGGTTAAAACAACAGAAAATAAAATTGATAAAACAACAGAAAATAGACTGATTAAAACAATAGAAAATAGATTGGTTAGACTGTTTAAAACAATAGTAAATAGACTGGTTAAATAAAATAGAAAATAGACTGGTTAAAACAACAGTAAATAAAATTGAAAAAACAGACTGGGTAAAACAATAGTAAATAGACTGGTTAAAACAATAGAAAATAGACTGGTTAAAACAAAAGTAAATAGACTGGTTAAAACAATAGAAAATAAACTTGATAAAAAAAATAGTATTTAGACTGGTTAAAACAAAAGAAAATAAACTTGATAAAACAATAGTATTTAGACTGGTTAAAACAATAGAAAATGAACTTGATAAAACAATAGAACCTAGACTGGTTAAAACAATAGAAAATAGACAGGTTAAAACAATAGAAAATAGACAGGTTAAAACAATAGTACATAGACTGGTTAAAACAACAGTAAATAAATTGGTAAAAACAATAATAAAGAGATTGGTTAAAACAATAGAAAATAGACTGGTTTAATATTATAAACATAATACAAATGTTATAATACTCAAAACTATAGTTTCTCTTATTAAGACTTCATCTGTTGAGCTCCAATTTTAAACAGATTTTCTGAAGAGAAAGTGGTATCAGAAAAAAACAAATAATAAATCTAAATGTATAGTCAAAATCCATCTAAGAGTAAACTCCCTTTTCATTTGCAAACATTATGCACCTTTATATTGAGGTAATTCCTGCCAAAACCAGACACAAAATGATTGTAATAGGTCTCCCTAAGCCTTCCATGTGGAATAAAAATACACTTAAAATGGGAGATAACTCCCGCAGCATCACCTATCCCTATTTTGGCCCTGTTGACTTTTTTGTAGATCTTTGCTTGCTGAACATTTTTGCTTATTTCATTTCCTCTCTATCTACTACACTTCCTACTTAACACTGTATCCGGTTTCAAATGAGGATATGGTATGTCAAGTTTGATTCAAATTGACTCAATGGTTTCTGAGTAAAAGTTATTATATGTCAAATTTGACAAATTTGTCAAACTTCTATTTTCTGTTTATTAGGTGCCTGTGAACTTGACCTTTGACACAATGAACAAATAATGCATTACACACACACCATAACACATAATGCATTACACACATCCATGCCATAACACATAATGCATTACACAATCCTTACCACAACACGTAATGCATTACACACACCCTCACCATAACATGTAATGCATTACACACACACCCACACCATAACACATAATGCATTACACACACACCCACACCATAACACATAATGCATTTCACACACCCACACCATAACACAATGCATTACACACACCCACACCATAACTTAATATGCATTACACACACCCTCACCATAACACATAATGCATTACACACACCCACACCATAACACATAATGCATTACACACACCCACACCATAACACATAATGCATTACACACAGCCAGACCAAGATTAATATCTAACAAAGTGTAATATGTGACCACCTTAGAGACCCTAAGATTACAGAATTACCATGAATTATCATCTGATGACCCATAGGAACACAGGTCAAACTGAAAATGGTATCCCCAACAGGAGCAACTGGATGTGTAAACTTCAAAGAAAAACAAGCAGGTGCCCTCTGTTTCCATCCTCTGTTCAGTGAATGTTGATTGACAACTTGGTCAGTATTTGTTGCACCATTCTTTAAAATAAAAAAAATAACAGTGTCAGATTTGACAACATAATCATGTCTAACTGTCACAATCAAATATATCCTCAAACTTAAGCCAATTGTATAAAACTTTACCCTATGTCATTTGAAGCGCCCCCTAGTGGCTAATCTATGGACAGATTTTGTTTTCATTTGCAAACTGTAGATATATACCAAATCTGAAAGAATACTGATCATTAGTTCATGAGCAGACGATTTTTAAAGATGTTCCAAGTTTTGGCCCTTTTTGGAGACCCTATAGGTTCTAGACCCTTTTCATTTGCAAACTTTATGGGGCTGTACATGGAGAAAGTTCTTGCCAAGTTTGGTTAAAGTTGGCCTATTGTTCTTGAGAAGAAATTGAAAATATCTAAAAGTTAATAATGCATAATGCACAGCAGGTGATGGACAGTAACAAAAAAGACAACTAAAGACTATCATGACAGGTCACCATGATCCTGTGGCTTAGTCAGGTGACCTAAAAAGTAAAAATGATAAATCTTCAAAAGATATGTGGATTAATGTTGAGAGATATCAATGGAACATTTAAGTTTATTGATGTACTTACATATGTAATTTATGTTACATGTATATAGAGATTTCACAAGATATACATGAATTGACACAAATTTTGACTTATGACATGGACTTAAGCCTATGCAGTGAGATTATTTTATGTGCCATGACTATTAAGATGTGAGATGTAGGTTTACAGTCTCATAGGAAAGACCTGTGACTTTCTTTTCTTATGCTGAATACTTTTTCTTATACTTGGTGTATGAACAGTTAATGTTTAAAATGTGTTTGACATTTTATTTACTTTGTAGCTAGCTATCTGGTTCAACTTAATTACTCGAGAATTGTATAACAAAAAGATAAATTTCTTATATAAAGCTCAAAATACAAATAAATTAAATCTTTTGGTCAGGATTTGGAACATTACGTAAGCATGACACTCATATTAACAAAGAGTCATCTTAATTCTTCTGTACATACATCTAAATGAATGTGTGTGTGTGTGTGTGTGTGTGTGTGTGTGTGTGTGTGTGTGTGTGTGTGTGTGTGTGTGTGTGTGTGTGTGTGTGTGTGTGTGTGTGTGTGTGTCTGTGTCTGTGTGTGCATGTGCAGAAGAATTTGGTTGATGAACATAGCCAATAGAAAATATCGCATCTAAAATCATATGACTGGAGGCCTGAAACAAACGACCACTATCAAAGTAAAGATTTCATACAAAATTTGAATTTCACTCAGACTAAGTCATACATCAGAAGTGGAATTTTTACTGAATGGCTGAGCTTCCAGACACACACCCACATGACAAGGAAGATGAGATGTATTTTGATTATTAGTAATATTCCAATACAGTCTAGCCAATAACATCGGTCCGTCGGTCCTGACTGACAAAAATCTGTTCGGACTGATGTTATTCTCCCAATTTCCGGACCGCATGACCGATGCCGTTTTTAGTAATAGTTTTCCTTGATAATGCACTCGTAAACGTTTTTTTTTTTAACGCCAAGTCATTACTTGTTCATAACAAAGCTCTAAATCATTTGCAGATGTGACCATTTTTTAGGTATTGGTGAGTGTTTACTTGCAAATCAATCGCATATCGCGACTAGTTTCTACCGAACCAGAAATCGAAAGTTTTCTGTTTTCACTCTGAAATTATATCACCAAAATCATGGTCAGCTATGCCCTTTATAACAATGCATTTGACTATTCAGTTTCGATAAATTAGAGCGTCTGACTCACATTGATTACTGTCAAAAAAGCATGTTGTGCGCTGTAACATTTGTAGGACTTTCAACTTGAAACTTTCCAAACAGAACAAGGTGATGTTTTCTTTAAATCAGTGTCGATTTCAAGATAACAATCTGCCTCATCATCAGACACTAGCTTGAGTTTGAAAGATCTTGGTTAAAGAAATACTTGTGCCGAGTCGTGCTAGTGCTCGAAGAGGAGACAGACGCTTGCCTTGTAAATTCTGTCGAAATGCAGACTATTTATACGTCGTATCGGCCGTTAAAAATAAAAAAAAAAATAGAAATTTAAGTCTGCCATAACAAAATGAAAAATGTGGGCTTATACACACTCCTGGCCTGAGCAAAAAAAAAAAAAAACCGAATAAACATCATTTATAACGGTTTGAATATAATAAAGTCAAGTCAGTTTAAAATAAATGTGTTTTCTTTCATTTCATCATGCGGAAAAATGTTCTCAACACACACACACACACACACACACACACATCCCTGGCTAGTCAGTAAAACTACTGGTTCACATGAAAAATGATTTTCTTATTGTTGTAGAGCACCGCATGTCAAAGTGACTGTGTCTGCATGATCAGGATTCCATCAAGGCTGTGTAATAATTGTGGTTTATCGATTAACCTTATAAATTTTTTCGGACTGACAATATTCGGTTCAGACCTGTCCGAATGACCTGTGGGAGCCAAAAGAATTTGGCGTAGACTGCCAATATCTAAGTATCTTACAAATTTCTGGCTTATATATATTCAAATCTATAAGTCAATCTTGTATACTTACATCATCAAAGGGGAGATAACCAACTTCCAGCATAAGGACATGCAGAGCAACACACAATGCCTCCTGAATGCTACTACAGCCAGCAGTGGAGAACACCTCACTTAAAAGAGCAGTTACCTGCCCTTCTTTACACTCTCTACATAACATAGGTTCGTTCAAACATCTCCGAACAGCTAAAAGATCAATGGGTTCCTGTTCACCCTGATCTACTTCCATTACATCTGTCGTTGAGCTGCATAAGGCTTCTGGTACGAAAGTATCACTACCACTTGGTTCAGCCAAGTTATTTTGTGTGGTCTCTGTAACTTTATTTGTCTCCATACTACTTGACACTACATTTGTAGAATGTGAAGATTCCTGTGATTGACTCTCTGTGTACCTACTGCATGTGGCCTTCTCAATGTTTCCAAATGAAGCCCCTGCTGAAATAAAAATAATATAAATCTTAATCTTTGGGTCATATGTAAAATATATGATAGCTCTTTATCTATCAACTTCATCCAACCATCTCTCTGTTTCTCTATTTCTCTCTCTCTCTCTCTCTCTCTCTCTTAGTCTGTTTCTGTCTGGCAGTGTGTGTGTGTGTGTGTGTGTGTGTGTGTGTGTGTGTGTGTGTGTGTGTGTGTGTGCAAGCGTGTGTGCATGCCTGCATGCAAATGTATGTGCTTTGCTGCATGGATTTTGACAATTCAGGTATACATATACCTGCTGATGATACAGTGGGTTTCACTTCAGCAGAAGGGCTTTCCCTACTGATAACATGAATCAAGTCTCCTGACACCAAACCAAAGTCTTTCAGTGGTTTATTTTCTCCCTCCAAAGGATCCTTTTTATTTAAACTGAGAAATGCAGACCTGAAATATATACATGTAGAACATAATCACAAAGCTCAGAGTGTACTATAAGATACTACATGTACATGTACATGTATGCTATGTAAACTCAGAGTGTACTATAAAATACTACATGTACATGTACACTATGTACACTCAGAGTGTACTATAAGATACTACATGTACATGTACACTATGTAAACTCAGAGTGTACTATAAGATACTACATGTACATGTAGGCTATGTAAACTCAGAGTGTACTATAAGATACTACATGTACATGTAGGCTATGTAAACTCAGAGTGTACTATAATATACTACATGTACATGTAGGCTATGTAAACTCAGAGTGTACTATAATATACTACATGTACATGTATGCTATGTAAACTCAGAGTGTACTATAAGATACTACATGTACATGTAGGCTATGTAAACTCAGAGTGTACTGTAAGATACTACATGTACATGTAGGCTATGTAAACTCAGAGTGTACTATAAGATACTACATGTACATGTAGGCTATGTAAACTCAGAGTGTACTATAAGATACTACATGTACATGTAGGCTATGTAAACTCAGAGTGTACTATAAGATACTACATGTACATGTAGGCTATGTAAACTCAGAGTGTACTATAAGATACTACATGTACATGTAGGCTATGTAAACTCAGAGTGTACTATAAGATACTACATGTACATGTAGGCTATGTTAACTCAGAGTGTACTATAATATACTACATGTACATGTATGCTATGTAAACTCAGAGTGTACTATAAAACATGTAATGCATTAACTGAAAATTTGTTGTCACAAGACCATTGTGCATATTAACAATTATATTCTAGTTGCAGGACTATCTTCAACTTAATTCTGAAATACTCTGAGAGAAATTGTGATTTATACATAATGAAGACAACATGAGGATCGTGTGAATAGGTAAATTTAGCTTTATATAGATTTTAAGAAATTGTGCAAAAGTGTTGGAAGAATATGTACAGTGAGTTCTCCCCCATCCATTGCCTCCCCACTTTGTTTAAATGCCAAACTCTAGTTACCTGTGCCACCGCTTATGAAAACACATGTGGGGTGCTACAAATAGTTTATCTGTTTTATAATATTGTTTTTTGAGTTCCAAGATGAAGAAATATTCCAAATTAAGCATACCTGCAGATAATTTTTATCCCCCAATCAACATCCATGGACAAACAATCATTGCTGATAATTCTTTAATTAGATTTGAAACTTCGAAAGTCAATGAAAGTCTATCCACGCGCTGACTTATGAAATGAAGAGCTGATGAACATCAGGCCGCTTATATCATTCAATTACAACATACAGCTCATTTTACGGTTATCAAAAGTAATGATTAAAACAAAACTTGCATTAACAAGATGCAAAATAAAAATGTCAGTGTCTTTTAAATAAATCAAAAAGAAAGATAATGAGGGTTTGATATCATTTGCCACATACACAGATAAAGTAAATCACGATCAATGCTTGGTGCTTATATCAACAAAGAAAATAAGTGCATCAGCAAGTCTTGTCTCTTGAAAATATTTGGATGTTATGGATAAAAAAAAATTGTTCGTGAATTTTAATGCAACATTTGATTTCTTTTTTAGAATTGGAAAATAGGATTGGCAAGTTATTAACCAGATTGTGATTTGTAATGTTTTGCCCCCTCTCCCTTTATCCCTTTAAAAAGATTATCATGGAACTTCTAATTTTATAATGCATAGCAAACATAAGTCAAGAAAAATATGACTCATTAGGACCTTGCACTACAAAATACATTGTAATTATACAAATAAAAATACAATTATTGATAATTTAAAAAAAACATCTCCATGTAGAAAGATAGAATCTAGATCTAATAGATATGAAAAAATAAATAAATGAAGGGACAACCATAAAAATAGATTTTGGCAATGACTTTGAATAAGTGGACTCTTCATTTTATGGATGGGACTCCCCAGATTTTGACCCTGGGGTTCCAGGGACTCTCCAAAATTTTCCTCTACTGAGAACCCCAATATATCCGCCACTGATTCCCCAGTACAAAAGATTATTTATACATCATAAATCCCTTGACCATATCACCAGACTAGGTAAATAAACAGGTGTATGTCAACACTGTTAAGTACAAGTAGGTCATTAATGTTGGATAATCATTGTCCCCAAGCCAAGTTACTGGGTAATTAGAGTTTTATATCTTGTATTCAGCATTGTGAGTTGTAAACTGGGTAATTAGAGTTTTATATCTTGTATTCAGCATTGTGAGTTGTAAACTGGATATCATTATATAGTGAAAATTATATAAACATGAAAATGGCTACACCTCGAAAATGAAACCTCAACATGCATTTTATCAATTAATGCCAAATATGATATACTGCCAAAATTAAAGAAAACAAAAGGTGGCAGTTTAACGTAGGACACTGTATACACATATGTATTTTCAGAACTTTGCATTATGGTTGTGCAAAAAGCCTCAACCTGCCACATATTTAATATACCCGGTACTCAAATCTTAAGGTCATGAAAAAACACATTGACACCCTGAAATGGACGTATGTTCTAAAAATTGACTGGCGGATGGTGATAATGATTTTAACATTAAAAAGAGAATTCTATATTGCAGAAAAAACGTTCTTGAAAACTTGTGGCATTATTGCATGAATGGTGATGAATTGAGTGGCGATATTTTGAGAATTGAGTGTATTTATAGAAAATAACCACTCACTAGGTGGACTTATTGATTAGAAATTACACATAATGCAATACTATATCATTGTCTCATTTTCTTTCTCCAGGACATAGTAAAAATCAATGTTTCAAAAACACTTTACCGGAAACAAACTCCTCATAGATCCCGGATTGATTCTTGTATTCTAAATGTTTAACATCATAATTTAACTGTTTCATCATTTTGTGGGAGAGGTCTCGCCCCACTGAGGTCATTTAGATTCCCAATTAATTTTTTTCCCACGTGTGAAAGCAGCTGCGCTCTCTATCAAGGCATTGTCTTAGTTCATATTATACACTTTTTTATGATAGAGGGCAAAGCCCTCATATATGTAGAGAAGCTCACATTTTTATTCCTACTACATCTGGGGACCCGTACTACTAATCATAAAAATTCTGCTCACATCAGGAAATTGCACGAGGCATAAATAAAATGTCGGAATTGCAAAGTCATTCCTTCAAAGCGCATTGCAAACGATTTAATAAAGTACTGTACTAGCTAACATTTTGCAGACTGAGACTAGGCCATAACAACTAGGGTTGTACATTGAACCCAATCACGAAGCGCATCCATTATTCAGGTAATGTGAACTGCGCGAAGTGATGGATACTCTGGGTTAGAGTAAAATATATAGCATAAAAACATAGTGTTGCATTTAATTCATGACTAATAAATAATACATAGATTATATTTAGGTTTTAACACCATAGAAACAGTCAGCCACTCAATATTTTGTTTAAAACAATGAATGACCCGTACATGATAAAAACACTGAACATTAATCCCTTTGGGGATTTTTTCATGTTGCCCCCAACAAGGGCAATATGACAGAATCCCCAAAAGGATTAACTGAATATGTAAAACTGTTGACGAATGCTTTTTCCCTCTCCATAGGTTTACCTATGTATTATTATTTATAAATTTTTTTATGTTACGTGACAAGTGAAATTTGTAAAGTTTCATAGAAATTTAAACCAAAAACCAGAAGAATATAAAAAAAGCTCTTCTAAACATAAGAAATTTTACATGAATTGATGAAACCATTCATTCGTGAGAGTTATTGGAAAAAAGTTCTTTTAACACAGAAAGCAATGGGAAAATGAAAATAGTCGACAATAGACAACATGTTGTCTGTTGTTTGATTTACTGGGCCCGAGCTGGTGCAACTTACTCCTTTGGTAAACCACCAAATTGTTCGCTGACAACCGCAAATAATTCACCAAGTGTAATGTCAACCCCATTACTATCATCAAGAGTCAGTACTTTTGACAACGAATTGTATTTCAGGCGAATTTTCATGGTTTTAAATGTGCGACATCACTACCAATGTTGACACCGGATGTTGGCACTAATTTTGACTCCGTGAATGGAGAAGGCAGTTTTGGTTGTATTTACAACAAGAGTTATGCCGCTTATTACGTTTTACCAGAATGACGACTCGGAGCCCTTGCCACACACTATGTTTTCCAATTTAAACGAGATTTCAAGTTATCTTTGATTTAAATCAAATTTTAAAAACACAACACCCGAATATTTATTTCATGAATTATTATTTTGTATCTATCTATCAATCAATCTATCTTAACTTTATTTATTTATCCATTCTTTTATTTTTCGTTTACTCTTCACTTGAAAATAAGTTTTTATTTTCAATCTTCTTGAGTCAGGTTATAATGGCAAATTATTCCCAAACAATGTTAATTAAATCAGCGATAGGGCCTATATATCGCTATTAAATCATTATCTTAAAATTATTATGTTTACCCTTCATTAGATGGTTAAAGTTTCTTCTCTTTGAAACAGGTAAACTGAATAATATTATTTACCGAATTTTTCAGTCCGGTTCTTGGTTATGGAATGGAACAATTCAAGAACTCCAATTATTATACATTTTTACAAAATTAGAATACCTTCACTGGTGAACTTTCAAAGAACTTCCCACAAAAACTTATTTTTGATTTGCTTGACCATATTGAAATCTTTTTTACTTGCTTATTTTAAACATTATATTTGCTTGACCATAGTGAAATCTTTTTTACTGCATTATTTTAAACATTATATTTGCTTGACCATAGTGAAATCTTTTTACTTGCTTATTTTAAACATTATATTTGCTTGACCATATCGAAATCTTTTTTACTGCATTATTTTAAACATTATATTTGCTTGACCATAGTGAAATCTTTTTACTTGCTTATTTTAAACATTATATTTGCTTGACCATATCGAAATCTTTTTACTGCATTATTTTAAACATTATACACAATGTGTCTATTTCATACGTGAAAAAGAAATTCCAAAAAACTTTTTGAGTTCCTATTATAACCTGGATAAACCCGTCTAGAAATATGTCAAATTAGGGGTTTTCGGTTATTCATATTGCTTTAAGCCGAGGTAGAGTGCAATTTTGTTTATCTGCCGCTTATAGATTCTGTGTTCTATCCTATAAGTATACAGAGGACTTTTTTGATGAACAACATTTCTATGCGCTCGTGTTATAGATTATTCTTCTTCCTCACGCGATGAAATCAAAATATTATTCATAAAAAAGGCAAATATTCTGTTTACTACATTTTTCATAATATCTCATAACACAAGAAAAATTAGTCCCAAAATTTGAAAAGTCTTTAGATTGGCCGTGTGAAAATAACAGTTTACATTGCTTTTGAATGAAGTGTTGTTTTTCAGACTTTGCAAATAACAATTAAAAATGACTTTATTTAATTGATAAATCCTTATTTTTCACTACAAAAAATGTAATGAAATGCGTGTATTACAGCATTTGATATTATATCATATATCATATAATGTACCATGTATATAAACCTACTGTTTTTATTTTTTTTTTTTATTTATTATTTTTTTTCTTTGATTTTTTTTGCCAATGAGCATACACATATTCAACTTTTCAATTGATAACCCCTAAGAATTAATGAATGAAATAGTTTTAAAAATTAAATAAATAGATAAAAAATGGATTCACACGAAAATGAATTATTCACTGACACCCCCCCCACACACACACACAAAAAGTAAATAAAAAAACAACTAAGAGCCAAAGTTCATCGTCATAGTTCTGTTTTTATACTTGTCTAATAATACAAAATTAATTATAATCCAATCAAAAAGAAAAAATTATGAATTGAGATAAATATATTAGAAGTTAAAATTTCTACACTGATTATATGTTACACTGAAATCAAAGTAAATAATGTCAAACATCAAAGAAATAATTCCATTTCCTCAGATTTATAAATGTAATATACAAGAAATATCTATTGCTAAAGATAATACATTAAATTGGTAAAATATGCAAATAGAAGAAATGATATAATAGCTTTGAAATAGTTAAACATTTCATAAAATGTTTTAAATGTAGAATTTACAGGGTATGTGAATTTAAAACGTGCCCATCTCAGTGGGTACACACTGTGCACCACCTATAACAGTCTATAATAGTCTATAATAGTTATACACCTGGTGCTGTATCAAAATGTATTGTCAAAAGTTGTCGACTGTTGATAAAAGTGTTATAATCCCATTTAATATTACCATTTGAAGATCCAACACGCCCAGCTGGTTACGGGTGACAGGGATACATGCCCCAAAAAGACTGTTTATTAAAAAAAATGGGTAGAGAAATCGAAGTACAGATCGCATAGTAGATAGTAGATAGGAAATTTTGTCGAAAAATACGGCTTATTTTGCACGGTGACATCCTCTTAGAAGCACGTTGCAGTTGTGTGTTTCCCGTTCATTCCGCAATTTATATGAGTCCCTATATCTGGAATGTTGCACTATCTCCAGTAGATAAGGTGATATGGAATATTTGTGATTCTGTTAGGTACATTTAATACCCCTTATCTCTTTGACTCGAGACCTGATTAATTATTAAAATAATTTATTTCTTTTACCTTACCGATACCACTTACAATATACAAGGTAAACCAAAGTTATCGATTGCGGCGTAGACAAAAGAAAGCAATTATTACTTAATATTTAGTGTTAACCCCCCTGAGTTTCTGAGTGGTATATTCTTTTCTATTGATTAAGACCAATCTATTGCGGTCTGTAGGGATGAAAGGGTTAATCTGGTTGTATGAAATTTGTATTTTGGTATGTTTTCTTACCATTTTGTACGTTTTTGGGCCACATATTTTGCTTTTGGTTTTTATATTCTTGGTCAGCAATTAAAAAACCACACATTATTGTATACGACGCCCTTGTGTCAGTCTACAAAAACTCTCTGGTTTTGATATGGTTGTTTTGTTCTTGGATTTTCCTAACCGCAAGGACGAAACAATGTCGGTGTTTTGGATTTTCTGACCTCAAATACGAAACAATGTCGGTGTTCTGGTTTTTCTGACGTCAAATTCGAAACAATGTCGGTGTTCTGGATTTTCTGACCTCAAATTCGAAACAATGTTGGTATTCTGGATTTTCTGACCTCAAATACGAAACAATGTCGGTGTTCTGGATTGTAGACTTACTTGTCGCGAAGTTAAACATCAGTTAGGAAACATAGTAAACATTGTAAAGTAATTGCTTGTCAACCTTTGATCCTCTGGTCAATCATCACACAATATACATGTACAATGTATACAAATAATATGGTGAATACATACAATACAAATGAATAGCCTACAATAAATTATGCCTATCAAATACAATAATCAAGTGAGTGAAAGTGAATGGACGTAAATGCATGTATTGGTGGGGAAAAGGAAGAAAATTAACATAAACTTTCCATTGTAGAGATCTAAATTCCACTGCATTAATGGGATATTTTGCCAAATTGCTTAACATTTCTTTTGTTTTTAGTTAACAGTAATTGAACTAACTTAAACACTGACAGATTAAAATAATACCTTTTTATATGCATGTAGACAACACGTAAATTATAATATAGTGGACACACTACTAAAATGAAATTCGTCTTCAGTGTCGGTAATGGATCAATAACGACCTTTCTACGTTCACGGGGTAAGTGTACTCTAAATCGACCCTCTCACATCAAAATATTATGTGCGGACATTCTGAAATTTCCCTTCATGATGAGAAAACGCAATGCATTAGATTGTTAAAAACAAAGTGATAATTACAGATCCCATTTATAAAATATTCAATATGACAATATTTCAACTGTAAATACAATATAGTTTCGTTCGTTTGTCTGAAATTAAAAGGAAACATTAAACCCATCCATTGTCCCATTTTTCGTCTTTCATTTAAGATGTTTTGTGTCTGTAATTATATCAACAATAAGCCGTGTGATAGACTATATTATCGCACAATGAACATACACAATCCTGACTGTATTGCTGTGTAACATCCCACCCAAGAATCTTTCACTAATATGGAGACGTCACCAAATGCCGGTGAAGGGCTTCAAATTTTGGCCTAATCTCGGCAGTTACGGCCATTGAGCAGTAAGGGTTCTTTAACGTACCGACACCTACTGTGACACGTGACCTCAGTTTTTTAATGTCTCATCCAAAGGGCAGGAAAAGCCAGTTGCTTCCGCCGAGGCTCGAACCTGCGACCCTCTGGTTTCGAATCGAGCACTCTACAGCGTAGCCACGACGACTCTCTCATACATAATCAATGTTAATGTAAATCACCATGTCATTGCAGTCACTGCTTTTTATGAATGTATGGAATACAGAATATTTAAATACGATGTAATGTTCGCACGCACCACGAAGCTTGCTCCTTTGTGATCTAGGGACTCGGTTTCTAATGCCTTTTTAATTGGGAACCAACGAAAAGCTGCATAAATATTATAAACAATACCAAAGTTATAGTTTTGTAAAATTGGTCAAAACAACTACTCAAAACGATCGTTTCTGTCAATAAGAGGTCATCAGTTGCGCTCGAATTTAATATGTATATAGATACTCGAAAGTAAAAGTGATATCACATAAGGCCAAAAAAATTAATCTAAATGTATTGCCAAATCCGTCTAGGAAGTACCCATACCGACAATTTCACTCTAGAAGTACTCAAACAGTAAGACACTGTAATCTCATTAAATTAAAACTAATAACACACACACACACACACACACACACACACACACACACACACACACACACTCTCTCTCTCTCTCTCTCTCTCTCTCTCTCTCTCTCTCTCTCTCTCTCTCTCTCTCACACACACACTCTCTCTCTCATAAATACATGTAATGCGAAATATTGTTGTCTAGACATTTTATTGTTGCCATTAATCGATTGATTTAAATGTTCAACATAAAACTTGCATCAAAATGATCGATGTCTATAAATTCATGTGGAAACTTTATCGAAATCACGTTTTTCAATTTAAAACACGCGGATAGTATAATTACGTCCGCTTAATTTCCCTATAAATATTGCCACTTACTCCCAATTGAAATTTGTCTACAATTCTTATACACTATCCAACCTAATCCTGATCTGTCAACACTAAAAATAAAGCCAAACAAATAAATTTCAAAGCATTTTGGTGATACCGAATAACATTTTGTGATTGCGTTATATCATATATCATAGTCGGTTTAGTTATATCATATATCATAATTGGTCTAGTTATATCATATATCATTCTCGGTCTAGTTATATCATATATCGTAGTCGGTCTAGTTATATCATATATCATTCTCGGTCTAGTTATATCATATATCATACTCGGTCTAGTTATATCATATATCATAGTTGGTTTAGTTTATCATATATCATACTCGGTCTAGTTATATCATATATCATACTCGGTCTAGTTATATCATATATCATAGTCGGTCTAGTTATATCATATATCATAGTCGGTCTAGTTATGTCATATATCATACTCGGTCTAGTTATATCATATATCATTCTCGGTCTAGTTATATCATATATCATACTCGGTCTAGTTATATCATATATCGTAGTCGGTCTAGTTATATAATATATCATTCTCGGTCTAGTTATATCATTATCATACTCGGTCTAGTTATATCATATATCATAGTCGGTCTAGTTATATCATATATCATAATTGGTCTATTTATATCATATATCATACTCGGTCTAGTTATATCATATATCATACTCGGTCTAGTTATATCATATATCATAGTCGGTCTAGTTATACCATATATCATAATTGGTCTAGTTATATCATATATCATACTCGGTCTAGTTATATCATATATCATAGTCGGTCTAGTTATGTCATATATCATTCTCGGTCTAGTTATGTCATATATCATTTTCGTTCTAGTTATATCATATATCATTCTCGGTCTAGTTATATCATATATCATAGTCAGTCTAGTTATATCATATATCATAGTCGGTCTAGTTATATCATATATCATAATTAGTCTAGTTATATCATATATCATAATTGGTCTAGTTATATCATATATCATAGTCGGTCTAGTTATATCATATATCATAGTTGGTCTAGTTATATCATATATCATTCTCGGTCTAGTTATATCATATATCATAATTGGTCTAGTTATATTATATATCATAATTGGTCTAGTTATATTATATATCATACTCGGTCTAGTTATATCATATATCATACTCGGTCTAGTTATATTATATATCATACTCGGTCTAGTTATATCATAATTGGTCTAGTTATATCATATATCATAATTGGTCTAGTTATAGCATATATCATAATTGGTCTAGTTATATCATATATCATAGTCGGTCTAGTTATATCATATATCATAATTGGTCTAGTTATATCATATATCATAGTCGGTCTAGTTATATCATATATCATAATTGGTCTAGTTATATCATATATCATAATTGGTCTAGTTATATCATATATGATAGTCGGTCTAGTTATATCATATATCATAATTGGTTTAGTTATATCATATATCATACTCTGTGTAGTTATATCATATATCATAGTCGGTCTAGTTATATCATATATCATAATTGGTTTAGTTATATCATATATCATAATTGGTCTAGTTATATCATATATCATAGTCGATCTAGTTATATCATATATCATAGTCGGTCCTGTTATATCATATATCATAATTGGTCTAGTTATATCATATATCATAATTGGTCTAGTTATATCATATATCATAATTGGTTTAGTTATATCATATATCATACTAGTCTTGTTATATCATATATCATAGTCGGTCTAGTTATATCATATATCATAATTGGTCTAGTTATATCATATATCGTAGTCGGTCTAGTTATATCATATATCATAGTCGGTCTAGTTATATCATATATCATACTCGGTCTAGTTATATCATATATCATAGTCGGTCTAGTTATATCATATATCATAATCGGTCTAGTTATATCATATATCATAATTGGTCTAGTTATATTATATATACATGTATATCATCATATAATAACAATAACTTGATATGGAGGCTTTTCGAATCAAGTTATAGTAATAGTGACCACGTGATTTCCAGAGGTCCATGTTTGTCCATTTTTACCAAATTTGTATCTATATCCTGGACATCCTAAAGATTTATACTTTGGTATCTGACATTTTTAATGTATTTTATATATCCATTCATTATCAGCTAAAACAACGAAGCTTATATTTGAAATTAACTACTATTTATTCATTTATTGGTCAAAACATCTATAAGAAGATTTTATGGGAAAAGTAGTCAAACACACACACACACACACACACACACACACACACACACACACACACACATATATATATATATATATATAATATATATATATATATATATATATATATATATATATATATATATATATATATATATATATATATATATATATATATATATATAAATCTATAAGAAGATTTTATGGGAAAAGTAGTCCGCGCAGAAAAAAAACTTTGATGACTGTGCACTATGTCATCAGATTTAGAGACTATTGAACCACAATATGGTTATCCGGAAAGTCGAACCACACGCTGTGAAGCAACATCAAACTAGGAATATGGGTAGGAATATAATATATTTCATAGTCGATCTTTTTGTATCACACACACACACACACACACACACACACACACACACACACACACACACACACACACACACAGATATATATCAGAGTCGTACTAGTTATATCATATTATTTTTGTTTTTTAATAATTTCATCCCAAAATAAGTCACAAGATTGAAAACCCAATATAAAAATCTCAGACACCAAAGTATAAATCTTCAGGATGTCTAGGATATAGATACAAATCAGGTAAAAATGGGTAAAACAGAAAATCAAGAGGTGGGGTCAGGTGCCACGGAGGAGCAAACATCCCCTGTCGATCGATCACTCCCGCCCTGAGTCCACAGTCAAAACCAAATATACAGTGAAACCTTACTGAACAGATACAAAGTGGAACCTCACCTAAAAGCCAATTCACTGTGAAGATTACCTCATATATGATACCGAAAATATCCAGTCGTTTAATAGTACATATATATATTTTTTTATATAAAATTGTCTTTTAACAGATAACCTATACAGACCACTTTTGATCAATCACTTAGGAGGTCTTGATATCGAGGTTCACTTTTGATCAATCACTTAGGAGGTCTTGATATCGAGGTTCACTTTTGATCAATCACTTAGGAGGTCTTGATATCGAGGTTCACTTTTGATCAATCACTTAGGAGGTCTTGATATCGAGGTTCTACTTTACTGACTAAGACGCTTTGTGTGTTCCTTGTACAAAATACAAAACAATGCAGAACAATTACGAATTATTCAGTTTTTGGTAATGTTCATGGATTTACAAAATGTAATGTTATAACAAATGATTACCAACACCTAAGCGAACATACTAATTTGACCTTATAATGTTCGCGATAGTCTGGTAGTATATACAGTGGAACCTCGCTTTAAAGGTCTCAAAGTGGTCTTATTAATAGGTTGGTCTCTGAAGTGAGGTTCTGTACATATTCGATATTTATCAAGAAACTTGTGGTCTTAAATACGAGGTGGTCTCTTAAGCGAGGTGAATTTTAGGAGAGGTTCCACTATATACTATTGTTTTGGATTCGTTGCATGTACTTAACACATTTCTGACTTAGAGGTTGTCTTTCGAATGCTTTAATCTTGTATGAAATACACGATCTTTAGAAAAAAATCTGGCCTATATTAGGAAAACATTAACATTAGAAAATATAGAGTCTAAAGAATATTGTCGACGTCCTTTGGGTACATAATAATAATCATAATAATACAGTGATCTGTCTGACACGTTAATTTCAACACAAGACTTATATACTGTCCATAAATCTCAAACGATTGGTCTAATGAAGATATTAGCAAGGATGTTTGTATTTCAAAGTAATTGTGTGTAATAATTGTGATTTTAAATCCTGATTGTGGAAACATTGACAGATTCAAATATATCACACTGATTATATTTAGTAGATTTTTATCAATCTGATCTCGATAATATCTACATGAAACCTAAACCTATTTCTATTTTCACCAAGGACTCTTTAGCAGTTTTTTACAAAGTATGTTTTACGCTTAATTACGTTTTTTATTTTTTTTTTCACAAATACAGCACTGTTGCTCATATCTCATTTGCCTAATTGACAGTACAGTAAGAATGATGAATTAAAATGTTTACTATTCATTCTTTGTGTTGGTGTCTCACATAGACTGACAGAGACATGGTACATTCGTGTAGTATAGTACCGTTGCGTTTTGCAGTCGATATATTGGTACCAATCACGGTTTGTTAAAAATCAATTAATTATCATAATTATAAATGAAATTCGCCTAGTAAACTACTTGTGTGCGGTACTTTTACATAAATATTGAAATGAAATGGACACATGAACACAGGAAATATTAATCCAGTCATAGATTGAAGTGGAATAGACACTAATATTCGGATACTGATTACTTTTTAATTACGTTAACGATTCATTCTGTTAATTTTTTTTACTTGTGTGTATTTAGCTTTTACGTATTTAGTGTCGAAAATTAAGTTAAACAATGCTATATTCAGCCGAATGTCTCCCCTTTAAACACCAAGTCGCCCTAGTGAATAATAATTAATAATTCCACCACATAAACGTAAATTAACTAACTAAAGGGGGTATTGGCTGCGTTTCTTTTTAAAAGAATTCTTTCCTTTTTTACTACTTGAATTGATATACAATATAAAAAATATAGAGGCATAAACATTCTTAAATTCCTACATATTTTGTGAAAATTGTTTGAAAAACCCAGTTTGATATTTTTTCATTTGCAATTGATTAATTCAACCTTACGATTTATAAATGCATACCGCGCTTGACCTAACTTTATTTCCACAAAATATACAGGAATATAAGATATTTTATGCCAGTGTATAGCTCTTATTTGTTGTTGTACATCAAGTACAAATGGTAAAAGTAGAAAAATTCGAATTATTTTTGGGGGGTAAACACTGCTAATGCCTCTTTAACATATTGTCGTGTATTTTTCTGTGTTATTTTAATTTATATTTATTCGATAGTCAAAGAAATCAAAGTGAACCGTGGGTTATGTTATGTATCTTGATATCCATGATCTCCTCCACTTGAAATAAGGAACCAAGCCATATCATAAATAGGGGCTTTGTTAGGTTGCTTCAAGTAGGTCAATTGCCCTTTCCCTCGATGCGCTTTGAGCATACTTTCCTATCTTTCGATGTCTTCTTATTTTTCCTCTTCTTCCAGTATTCTGCATTTGTTACCAAATACCAGTAAAATTTATCTTAATAACTCGAATTATGATGTATCTACATTTCAGCAAACAATTGAAAATACAATAACACACAGACTCTCTCTCTCTCTCTCATACATAATCTTGTTTCTAAATATGTTTTATGATTTGTTTTCCTTAAATCATTCTCCAGTATTACATACATAATTGAACTTTTCACTAAAACTACGCACTCACATGTCTATTTTTCCTTTTAACGAATATTCCAATTTACAGAAAGTATCCAGTGTCCTCGTTCAAGTATTATAATCCCATTATAATTAAGAAAATATCTTCTAAACAAATGTACAATAATATATTTTCTTTTACAAACTACTGTCATTCTAAGGCATGATATGAAACAAACGCTATAATTACCCATAATGCGTTGTGTCACGACTGAGGTTGGAAACAAGATATGATTTCAAACCGAAACATACTCCCATATAAGTAGTGTGTTATTTTACCAAATGTTCTTAAACATTTTCCGCATAATTTTGTTTTTGAATGGTGGTGAAACTTGAGTCGTTTAGAAACCTGCTCCATTTTCAGTAAGTTTCAAAAGAAAGTGAAACTTTATATAACATGAAAATGAACATTTGCCAAATGAAAACTGCTATATTCAAGTGTTTAGATCTGTGTTCAAATTTCAAGCTCTTTATCATATCAGATTGTTAACTTTTCATATAGTCGGGATGATTCTTACACCCGATGATCTCATGGGCGTGTCTCTGTCAGCGGGAATCTTTGTCACACTAGAGAGCGTGGTGACGTCTCGTTAATAGCGTAATTAGATGTTATGTCAACGAGATTACGTTGTTATTGAACGAGATAATAGGAAGACACCGGAGGATATTCACGTAACACCTAGCGCAGCTTTTCCCTTTCGTTAGTGTCAACTTACCTTCCAGCATAACTCATTGTCTGTTTTATCGGAAAAGAGCAGTTGATGGTCTGACGCCAACTTCATAATACACCATTATCAGGGTGTAATATGATGTTTTACATCAAATCGCCCGAATGTAGCTATTAAGCTTAAAAAGTTATTTACAATCAAAATACTTCAAGATGTTTCATAGTTTCCCAGTTTGTCAGATACCAAGACAGAAAACGGGAAAGTTTGTGACAAAGAAACGAATGAATGTTGAATGTGATTACAAGTTCGTAAAAATGTATCCAGCATCTCCTGACATATTATACTTATATATATATATATATATATATATATATAATATATATATATATATATATATATATATATATATATATATATATATATATATATATATATATATATATATATATATATATATATATATTGCTTTGGTCATTGACATTTCTATGACTGGTCAAAGTCGATTCTAAATTGTTTTACACAAAAAGGCTAAGAAAGACATTGGAAAATGATATTGACATAACATGGCTTGTTTTATTAGAGGACAAGTATTGGTACGCAGCCACAGGTTGATAGTTTTCGTAATTGGTGAATTTGTATATCGTTTTAAAGATATTCGTTGTAAATCACAATGTTATGCTATACAGCATATATATTACGTTACTTAAAAACGGAATTAACAATGTGATAGGTCTTCTGTTAGAGGAAATTGATAATACGACATTAAAATGTTAATTTTCAGTAGGTCATATTGAATAATTGATAATACGACATTAAAATGTTAATTTTCAATAGGTCATATTTAATTGTTGTAGAAATTTATTTTTAGATTGCACCTGTGTTATTGATTTGTATGACAGGGTATAAAATATCCTAGGCACAATGCATTCTGATTTCAACTATATACACAACTTTTTAGGCAATAATGTCTTCCGAAGGAAATTTATCAAAAATCAAGAGCGTATGTTTTACACTATCTAAAGTCAAAAGCGTATGTTTTACACTATCAATTGTTTTTCTCTTTCAATTTTGTTTCATTTCATTAGTGTTGTTTACGTCATAGTCAACAATTTTTCAATTATATGGTGGAGGGGAGAACAGAACCAGGTTACAATGTACACGTAAAAAGACCAGCGGCCATCCGCAAGCAAAATGTCCCTTAAAATCAGCTTAGGTTCCCGTGGGTCTCGAACCTGCGCTGACTTGAGTTGAGAGACTTCATGGTTTGAAGCTCGATGCTTTAATCATTCGACCACGGAACCATCATCTAACATCTTTATTCACTGTGTACGAACCACATTTAGATCTCTCACAATTGTCAAGATGTAACATATTTAAATGCGTTTTTATTTTACTGTTTGCTCCTGATGGATGTGACCGGTAGTCAGGAGATGTTAACAACTCCGTGATCCTACTTCTGAATTTTCCTGAAGTCCATGTTTGTCCAATGATTACCATATCTGTATACTGCATTCTGACCTTCCTGACTGTAAATACTTTGATAGCTCTGCTTTTTATATGTGTATACTGTGAACTGCAGCTCCTGGGGGTAAAAACTTTGATAGCTGTTTTTATATTTATATACTGTCATCTGAACCTCCTGACGGTGAATGATTTGATAGCTGTGGGTACAATTCCAGCCACAGAGATTGGTTGTATTAGTAAACTATAAGTCGACATAAGTGAAACGATTATGAAACTGACATGTCGTGTATGTATCATCAGATTTCATTGAACATTTTATCCATAGCGCATAATTGACCTATCGCCAAATGCCCGACACGGCACCTTTTGGCAAACTTTTCCATTATGACGTTACAATTAAATGGCCGATCAAACACTCGTGTGATTATGACATCAAAATAGAATGACGTCAAAAAAGCACATGGACAGTCAGGTGTCAGTTACTTGGCGAAAGGTCAATTGACCCTAAAACTAAGTGTAGAAAACGTATATATTTATGAGAAATACATCCATGTTGTGTTAGAACTTTAGTTTTTTTTATCGGGATACAAAAATTTCTGCAGTTATTATTCATTAGCCTTGCACCGATGTTCCTGAAAGTAATTTAAAGTATGTCGATGGCTACAGAACTTGATATTTCATGAAGTCCAATATCGCAATAATGCTCTTTTACACAGCCAGGTTGTTCCTCACCACAACACAGTGGTTCATTGAGTGCTGGACAACCACACACTGCTTCATTACACAACACCTCACACCGACAGTTGAATTTTCTATGCTCTGCTACCTCAGTGTTTTATTCTGCGTTGAAAGAACTTTTGTAAAACGTACACGGTATAAAATATATCGCGGCTCTTCGCTACTGTGATTTATTGTCGAGCGAAAGTGCAAAATATTTAAACGATCTAAAGTTGCAAGCAAAAATAATTCATTTTGAAAGGCAGTGACATCGATAACAGTCTCATCAATGTTATTCGTAGTGATAAGATATTTTTCCTACTAGAACAATTTATCAATCTGAGTGCTCAAAATCAAAAGCGTAACGAATTGAATTGAGGCTCTTAATGAAAACCATCATGTTAACGGTTTAATGATACTCAGATTTGTGTGAATATAACGTTTGCCCGTTACACTGGTTATATTAATAGTAAATATGTAACAAGCTCAGGATTGAAACTTGATTTTCACACACGTTGTATCAGAATAAGTGACATCCTCGGTTAAAATCATAGAATAAAATTGAGTTTACGAATTCTATATTCGGACATTGTTTGGTTAAAGACATTTCTCATTAAGGAAGTATCTAGACGTTTCCTTGGGTGAGGCTAACTTAACCCTTTACCTGTTTGTTGATGACATGTACCATTAAGTGTACTCTCAGATAAACTAAGTTTAGCAACACTGGATATATGATGAATATAACCAATGATGAATAAAAATAAAAGAAGTTTATTATTATTGCAAGATTATGTAGACATATGTGTTATACTATCGTTGATTAATGTATTGGTGTTTACCGAATCAGCTGTCGATATACAAATCAAAACAGTACCAGAAGAGTCTTTGCATATTTATGGATAGTCTGGGGAACAGCACATGTCTTTTGTTTTCCTACGTTTTACTGATATCTTCAATTCTAAAATCACTCTGTTGCCTGTTTGCTTAATTGATTTTGAAATGTGCAGAGAATCTATACATGAGAGAGATCATCGGGAGCCTCTAAGAGTGAATTTTATGAACATAAAGATAAGCGCTTGTTTACACAATACACCACGATAAGATATACTTGCTTCGGATCGCTAAATTTTGAAGATAAAAATCTAATATCATTTGAAACTGGCTGCATACAATAGAATTCGTCGGAACCTCCTCTCGCTAAATGCTTGTAATCATGTTAAAGTGATATATGATTGATTTTCTAATGAAATTGATACAATTATTTGCTAAATTGAATTAAAACAGATAAGAATACGAATTAATTGGAAGGTCCTTCAGGGTTTCCATTTCTAATAAAATGTATGGGACGATTTCAAACGACGAAAAGGAAAAATAATTCCACAAAATAAATTTCTAGCAATAAAAACGTCATTATAACGGCTTACTCCTTTTGTGTTGAATTAAGCTGAATACGTAGTACGATCAAGTCCATAAATGCCATTTTATTCATGTTACACACATCATGTTTCTTTTTTGAATTACGTCACTAATTTAAGTACCTGCATCCAATTATAGGGTTACATTTTTAATAAATGGATCTTGGTTAGGCAAACAGATAATATGACCCATTTTCAATGCGGGATAGGCGACAAGTAAACTAAATAAAATAATATATAGAGGTAATTAATATACGCTTAAAGCCCATTGTTTAAGCCATGAGTAATTTTTGGGAAAGTGTTTAACAACCATGAAACAATGAAATTTTATAATATAGTCGACCAAAAATATGATTTACCGTTGAAAACAGGTTCCAATAATCACGATATTGTTTGATGATTATATCACTAATTAGAACAATCAATAATTAGGACAATCATTATCAATATCACCAGTAATTAGTATATTATTAATCAGTGTCATCATAAATTAACATTATTAATTACTATAAACCTGGAAATGTTCGCTCCCGTTTAATTTTCAACAGTTTTGTCTTTAGATGAGAGGGCGAATTTAAAATGGAAACAAAATTTCCAAGGTAAGTAATTGAAGCCATTCAGGAGACTGATAATTTTAGATAAATTTAAGATTAACATGCTTTTTATCGTAAAAGAGCATAAAACAAACACCAACATCAATTGGTGCCATATCAATTAATAATTAATTAGTACTATCATTAATTAGTACAATCCTTAATTGATATCATCATTAATTAGTACTACAAGAGGTAGGTATCATTAATAAGTACCGTCATTGTATTGTATCATCATTAATTAGTACTATAAGCGGTAGGTATCATTAATAAGTACCGTCATTGTATTGTATCATTCATTAGTACTTAGCGGTACTAATAAGTACCGTCGGTATTGTATCATCATTAATTAGTACTATAAGCGGTAGGTATCATTAATAAGTACCGTCATTGTATTGTATCATCATTAATTAACTATAGCGGTACTACATTAATAAGTACCGTCATTGTATTGTATCATCATTAATTACTATAGCGGTAGGTATCCGTCCTTGTATTGTATCATCATACTATAATTAGTACTATAAGTACCGTCCTTGTATTGTATCATCATTAATAAGTACTATAAGCGGTAGGTATCATAAGTACCGTCATTGTATTGTATCATCATTAATTAGTACTATAAGCGGTAGGTATCATTAATAAGTACCGTCATTGTATTGTATCATCATTAATTGTATATGTAGGTATCATTCATAAATTCATTGTATTGTATCATCATTAATTAGTACTACAAGCGGTAGGTATCATTAATAAGTACCGTCATTGTATTGTATCATCATTAATTAGTACTATAAGCGGTAGGTATCATTAATAAGTACCGTCATTGTATTGTATCATCATTAATTAGTACTATAAGCGGTAGGTATCATTAATAAGTACCGTCCTTGTATTGTATCATCATTAATTAGGCTTATTATTAATTAGGGTCAGCATTAATTTGCGTACTCATTAATTAGTACCATAATTAAACCTTCCCCTATCAGTGTAAATTATATATTGAATTCTATACCCCTGGTTCTGTAAATTATACCAAACCATTAATATAGCTGTACTTTACTTAAGTATTGGAGATTCTAAGTTGCAAACTATTGATTCGAATATTTCAAATATTGATCAATGATTGATCTTCTGAAGGATTAAATCTTCCTTTGTTTTCTGGGATCAAGTAATTACAATTTTAATGTACATAGAGCTTAATATTCATCTGGACATCTATTTCATTTTAACGTATGAATGACAATTAGAACAGACTATGGCGAAATTAAGATTACATTGCTGTTCATTAAATACGTTAAAGAAATAGGAATTTTACTGGTTCATATTCCTTCCGTCAACAGAACTGGTGTCTGCAATATTAACAATATTTATTATCGGCGTAAAATTAGAAAAACCAGATCCTACAGTCACCGATTTAAAACTTTTTAAATACAGATATTTGATGAGAACGACTGAAATGTTTTACTAGAAACCGCTGCTGTATAAAACATTTACTTTACATATACAGATACAAACCGCTGCTGTATAAAACATTTACTTTACATATACAGATACAAACCGCTGCTGTATAAAACATTTACTTTACATATACAGATACAAACCGCTGCTGTATAAAACATTTACTTTACATATATAGATACAAACCGCTGCTGTATAAAACATCTACTTTACATATATAGATACAAACTTTACTTTACATATACAGATACAAACCGCTGCTGTATAAAACATTTACTTTACATATACAGATACAAACTGCTGCTGTATAAAACATTTCCTTTACATATATATATACACACCGCTGCTGTATAAAATATTTACTTTACATATACAGATACAAACCGCTGCTGTATAAAACATTTACTTTACATATACAGATACAAACCGCTGCTGTATAAAACATTTACTTTACATATATAGATACAAACCGCTGATGTATAAAACATTTACTTTACATATATAGATATACACCGCTGCTGTATAAAACATTTACTTTACATATACAGATACAAACCGCTGCTGTATAAAGCATTTACTTTAGATATATAAACACACACCGCTGCTGTATAAAACATTTACTTTACATATATAGATACAAACTGCTGCTATATAAAACATTTACTTTACATATATAGATATACACCGCTGCTGTATAAAACATTTACTTTACATATATAGATACAAACTGCTGCTGTATAAAACATTTACTTTACATATATAGATATACACCGCTGCTTTATAAAACATTTACTTTACATATATAGATACAAACTGCTGCTGTATAAAGCATTTACTTTACATATATAGATACACACTGCTGCTGTATAAAACATTTACTTTACATATATAGATACAAACTGCTGCTGTATAAAACATTTACTTTACATATATAGATACACACCGCTGCTTTATAAAACATTTACTTTACATATATATAAATACAAACTGCTGCTATATAAAACATTTACTTTACATATATAGATACAAACTGCTGCTGTATAAAACATTTACTTTACATATATAGATACACACCGCTGCTTTATAAAACATTTACTTTACATATATAGATATACACCGCTGCTGTATAAAACATTTACTTTACATATACAGATACAAACCTGTAATTCATCATCTGAATTTGGAAATAAAATGGTAAATATCAAATAGACAGACAAACACGAGAAACAACGCAGAGAAAAAGAAAATACAATATAGATATACATAAATATATAAATAAAAAAGAAACAAACAAATAAGATTCAATAAAAAAACACAATAAAAACAGAAACAAATTGCATATACAATAATAGTAATTAAAAAAATATAGATACATCGACAAAAAAAACACTAAGAAATATAGATATTAAAAAGGAAAAAGAAACATAAAAATAAGCAAACAATTATATGCAACGTTAAAGTCTACAGGAAAAAGACATGCTCAATGATGATGATGATGATGATGATGATGATGATGATGACGAAGAAGAAGAAGAAGACGACGACGACGATGATGATGAAGACTATAGTTGATAAACGGTTTAAATAGATAGTTTTAAGCTATGGTTGAAACAAAATATGAAATTAATTATATAATTATGTCACTTCCAATAAATAGCATATAAGTTTAGGTATGGTAAAAGGCGACGCTGAAATTTCAAGTCATCATTATCATGCACACAGACAGTTTCTATTTTCACCATCTGGATAATTATTCAGAGTATGTACCTGATTCCCCGTGCTGTATTTTTTATTTATCAGTAGCAGAACTTCACTTCAACATTTAAAGGTGAATATCAAGTTTAACTGAGTTTACAACATGAGAATAAATACAAACAAAATAAAGAAAGCAATTATTAATCAGATTCAGGTGATAATGATATGTCAACAATAATCCGATTTCAATCGGTAATTCGGTAATCTGTTTAAATGCACAATTTGAAGGACGTCTCTTCAAAATGCACCTATATGACCAAGCCACACAAATATATGTAATTACATCTGGGTGCATATTGTGCAGATCGCATTATTTTTCCACTGATAAATAACTAGAAATTAAGTTATAAAGAGAGGAATTATGACATTTGTAGAAGAAAAGGTTACTACTCTTAAAGTTATGAGATTTTTCAGATCAACAGTGATAAACGGAAGACTATTTGTAACATAATAAAGCCGCTAAATAAGCCACGAAATATAATCCAGAAAAGAACAGAATATAGAAACATCATACACTGGTTATTCACACAATCGTGACATGAAGAATACTTCAATTTGGCACTAAAACAAACCTCTTGGGTGGCGAGTACTGTGGTATGTATTTTAAAATAAATACCTTCTCGTGTGACATAATTCTACACCAAACTGTGTAACAGGACACGACCCGAATTCACGCTCCGGTTTCCTGGTTGTTATGAGTATATGACTTTGAATGACGATCTTATCGACACAAAATGTACAATACCCATGTTTTACAGAATAGAGGGAGGAACAATTATGAATATTGTTTAATCTAAGATATAAAGGAATAAGTGTGAGATTGATGAATAACTCCGTCTTCACCCTTCTTGTGTTCACAACAATGATTTCAAGCGATCATTTACTTGCGTGAAAGCGAGGATTCTCGTATACGAGTTGATTTCAAATGCGGTTGACACCGGACACCCGCATCATTAGAACCTTCTTTTGTTGCTGAACACATTGACGGTTACTTGTTCATTTCTCGGCGTGACAGATTTGTTAAATAAATCACCGAATAGCATTTATTTCCAGACAAGACTGTAGCATCGCATGACGTCACCATAGAATGGTGGCGCCACTTGGATGCGGTGTCTGGTAAAGCATCAACGTTCATACTGCCTAGCGATTGGTCCAAGTCCAATTAAACAAGACAAATATGATGGTGTGCTGTTCATTTAGTAACAGCAATTATAATGAAATCAGATTGTCAAGTAGATAACTATGGGGACTACATAATACACATTAGATAAAACACATTGTATTGTTACAGTAGTATTATAATGTGAAAGATAGGATAATTAAATAAATGACTGATTATATAGAAACCTTATCAGATGCATGCCATAGTAAGGTTTAACTTAACAAAATGAAATTATCAAAACTAAAAAAAAAAAGCTGCAATGATGATTTATAGCAAATGTTATTAATACTAAGACTTCAACTTTCTAATGAGGGGTAGGAGTTTGGTTTTGTCGTAATAGTAAGCCAAAATTTTATGAACTCAATTATTGGCTCAAATTACATAAAAACGTATTACATTTGTGTATCCAATAAACGTCACATTTATAAAACATTACGTTTGTCACTGATACGCCAAAATGTATTATGTATCAATGCAGAGGTGTGTGTATGTATGCATGTGTGTATATGCGTGTTTGTGTTTGTGTGTGTGGTCTGTGTATGTGTGAATATGTTTGTGAGTTTGTATTGTCTATAGGCTCTTGTGTCAATAGTTGTT
>BROG01000064.1:502500-540000 GCA_030159075.1 Atrina japonica | reverse complement strand
CGAGATGAAATTTTAATGAACATAGAAGAAAGTATGAGAATAACCAAGCTTGTCTTTTTTGACGATAAGATCTTATCAGGATTATAGCTTTGTATGAAGCATTCTCGATTACCTTGATTACATAGAAAACTTGTCAAGTTGTATTTTATCATTCAGACAATACCGTCAGAATGAGACATGCAAAAGGACAATATATCATGCAATTATTAGAAAACGATACAATATTATTCCAAATTTTATTTTTCCATATTGAGGTATCCCAAGAATGAACCCTTTTGAAATTTTATCAATATATTTCACATTGATATATACATGTAAGCGAATAATAAAAATACCAAAAATAAAAATCGCCCAAATCCCATTCGGTGCATATGTTTTCTTTTTTAATGATTTGGTCGGAAGATATTTAAATAACTCTTTCCATTACAGACTTCGGGTATATTCTGAGATCTACACACTAGATAAGCTTTTCGTTGTGGGAGGTTCTTGAAGGCGGTTTCTGCGATTGTGGTAGGTAAAATCAAAACACATAACTATATTTCCTTCTGTGTAAGGCTAATCTCTACAATTAGATTGATTATTGAAATTTTCTATGTATCAACTAAAGGAGAAACTGTATCGAATTTCTTTTGAATGTCATGACGAAATGTATTTACCGATATTTGTCCTACATCTAAATTACCCTCATAACAAACATGAAAGGCACAGTTTTTATTTCATTTTTATATGGAAATATACTTATAGTAGTAATTTGATATTTCAGATCATAGTGTAAAAACTTAACTGAATAACATTCGCCACAATATTGTAGATGTCTTTGGTTTACCAGATGTCCATGTTTGTCCGATTTTCACCATATTTGCATGTTTTCTTGTCGACATCATTACGGTTTACAATTTGGCATCTATAATTTCATATTATTTGCAGCCGAGGATTCACACACACACACACACACACACACACACACACACACACACACACACACACACACACACACACAAACACACACACGTATATATATATATATATATATATATATATATATATATATATATATATATATATATATATATATATATATTTATTTATTTATTTATATTTAGATATATATATTTATTGGATACATATTTGTTTCTGTAGTTTTGTAATTTTTTTCTTTCGAATGTTTTTGTCGATAACTATCATAACCCATTGCTTCATTTATTAAAATGTTTGTATCATCTTATGTCGAATTACATATGAAGTTTTATAAAGTTCTAATAAATAACTGGACATGTATTGTAAATTTTATTTTGGAGTGGTATTTCAGAATACCTGTCCAAAATAAAATGACAACAAAAGTAATGATAAATTGAAACTTTTACATATCATTGATTTGAACATAGATACACATTATGCAGGGAATGGTATGTAAAAAAACATGATCATCTAACATGCAAAAAGAATATATTTACCACGCAATATATTTAAATTGGATGTAATCTAAAGGGACGTTGACAGACGCCTGGCTACATCCAATACCTAAAATACAATTATATAAAGATGTTATGTCGTTATACGCGATATATATTGTTTTCTGAGCTTTGGTAGAAATATTGTCTTAGCTTTGGGCACAAGAATGTCATGCACAGTTATATTTGTAAATTAGATGTGGTTTACGAGATAAATTATTGTGTAGTTAATGTAAACCTTGCATGATAAACTATATTTGTTTTGGATGTTAATCTGTCAGTAATGGTTTGAAGAAGGAATTTGTCTCTCTAGGGCAAGACAGTTCAAAACATATATTTCGCTTTGCCGGCTAATCCGTATCAGTCCATCTGATAATCTTCAGTGAAGTAAATTTACTAATTTTCCGACAATTATATGGGGAAACATCCTGTAGTATTATGATTAAACGATAAGTAACCCATTGCCTTTGTAAATAAAACACTATCTACTGTTACAATATGATATAAGCCTATCTTACATGTACACTGACATTCAGCACATATATTTACGTGTTAACAATACTTACATACAATTATATCTGAATTTGCCATTTGATAATTTCAGAATAGGCAGAAGAGTTAAACTGAGGTGCCACGCATATTAAATGTTATTTGTAAAAGGTAGAGTTTATAATTCTTCAAGAAAAAAAATGTTTTGTAATATCGAAAATATGAAATATCCGATTCAATCTTCAGAATTGTTCTGTTTGTTATAAGTTAAATTCAATAAATGAAATAAATGTTTAGGAAAAATTCCCCTAAAATATTTTCATACGTTTCATTTGGAGGAGCATTGTCAGTGATTATTGAAATAAACAAATGTTCTGATAAAATTACTTGTAGTGGCTAAGGCTGCAATCACGTTTTATTTTATTTTTATATCAAACTAAATGTAGCCTACATAGCCATCTGTACAAAATGTTTTATCACAATGGACAAGGTAGGCCTATTTACAACAATATCATAGACTCTAGAGCCAACTCTTGTTTACGGATTATCAAGTTCAGAAATTATTTGTTTTGACAATAAGTTATAAATTTTAGAATTCAGATCGTACATTTTGTAACTTGATTTTTTTTTCATGTATAAGGCAGGCACACAGGCTCATACTTTCACCGACATCTATCTATCTATCTATCTATCTATCTATCTATCTATCTATCTATCTATCTATATATCTATCTATATATATATATATATATATATATATATATATATATATATATATATATATATATATATATATATATATATATATATATAAAAATTTCAGATACCAAAGTATAAATCAATAGAATGTCCAGGACAAAGATACAAATCTGGTAAAAATGGACAAACACGGACCTCTGGAAACCAAGAGGTTGGATCAGGTGCCATGGAGGAGTAAGCATCCCCTGTCGACCGGTCACACCCGCCGTGAGTCCACAGTCAAGTCCAATGAAACAAGTGAGGAGTGTATCCTCGTCACAATTGGTACAGACGTCTCAACAACCGCCAACGAAAAGGCAACTCAACATTTCACTTAGTGGAACAGAGTATCTATCTATTTATCTATCTATCTATCTATCTATCTATCTATCTATCTATCTATCTATCTATATATATATATATATATATATATATATATATATATATATTACATATATATATATATATATATATATATATATATATATATATATATATATATACATTTCGTGTTTTATTTTTTTATAGGAATGTACGTGTATACAATGTAAGATATTTAAGAAATATATCTTTATTCGTCATTGTCATCAGTACATTAAATCAGTGTACTTTCGTTTACTTCCTAAACATCATTGTAATTCTTCTGAATACATACTGTCAACATGGACAGAAGTAGTATAACTCAATACATGTCGCAATTAGTACTCAAAATTTGGTCTTGGAATGTCAAAATAATAGCCAGCCATGTTTATATAGGAAATTACCTGATTTTGGGTACCAGTAAATAATGACTTTCACTTTAAATTAACCGTTGTAAAACAACACATTCTCTGTTCAGCGGACCTTGACAATAATTTCAAACAATCCGATATATATATATATACATATATACAAAGCACTAAAACCAACAACACTATATATCCTAGGGTGTCGGATATAAGCAATAGATATAAGTCAGGAAAAGAATATATAAAGCACTAAAATTTCTAACTACACGGACAAAATGAATGTCAAAATTTCGGGACAACCTGTCCCTTCATCATGATAAAATGTATGTTTTTTTCATGTTATTATAATCATTTTGTCCTGATGAAGGGACAGGTCGTCCCGAAAATTTGACATTCAATTTGTCCGTGTCGTTAATCAATTTAGTGCTTTATATATATATATATATATATGCTCCTCATTCTAGTGGATATTCATCATCATAACTTTTTAGTATTGCATTTCAAACCTAATTCTTATCTTTGTATTCAACTTTGATAGAAATTTACAGCACTTTGACAGGTGGAATAGGATTTTACACATAAAACAGTAATAAATACTACGATAAACTTCACATCTAAAAGATAATGTTAAAATATTGAAGTAACTCCCTATTTAAATCAATATATATATATATATATATATATATATATATATATATATATATATATATATAATATATATATATATATATATATAGGTATTAAATTGATTTGCATTGCGTAACATCCTATTCCTTTTTGTTCTGTTCTATTATAATGCCTATTTGATATATTCTTGGTTCTATTAGTTAATTTTTGATATAGTTTTATGAAGGAGAACTATACTGACATATCATCTTGGGTCTTAATACGTTCATTCCAGATTAATGTAGTGTATATTTGCATGATGCATGTTATTAATGATTCTAGTCACTCCATCCTTCGGTAGTAAAGCTGTGGATAACATATACATGTTACCTTACTTTCACACTAAGAACCATGGCCGAAATTACTTATTTAGATAACCTGTGTAGGTGTATAGAAGAGCGTGTTTCTATGCAGATGTTTGCATGTGTGTATGCAGTTAATTCACTATTTTATTGTTTCTTTTTGTGTTTTTATGTTAATTTATGTGTGCGTTGTGCATTTGTTGTAATATAAATTCTTCATCTGTCACCGTGTTCACCAAATGTGATTTGAAAAAAAAGATTTTACCATTATTGTTTATGCTCATCTGATAGGCCATACCTAAAAACACATTTTTTTTATCATTTACAAATACCTATAAACTGACTCCTCCGTTACACATGCATTCACTTCTACGTTTTCCAGAGGTCTGTGTTTGTCCAATGTAATGCCCGATATGTATATTGTGTTCTGTATTTCCTTACATTTAAGACTTGTTTTTTCAATGTTACAATATATGTACATGTATATTTTCTTCTGTACGTCCTTACATTTAGGACTTGTTTTTTCAATGTTACAATATATGTACATGTATATTTTCTTCTGTACGTCCTTACATTTAGGACTTGTTTTTTCAATGTTACAATATATGTACATGTATATTTTCTTCTGTACGTCCTTACATTTAGGACTTGTTTTTCCAATGTTACAATATATATACATGTATATTGTGTTCTGTATTTCCTTACATTTAAGACTTGTTTTTCCAATGTTAAAATATATGTATAATATCTTCTGTACTTCTTTACATTTAAGACTTGTTTTGTAGTAATACCATCCATACAATATTCAGTCTCACATTATTAGTAATGATTATTTTAATGAATGGATACCGGGTGTATACCAATCATGGAATATACAAAACAAAAGCTGATAAATATGGACCTCTAGAGATTCTAATAGTGGGATCAAGCACCATGGTGGAACGAGAATCCCATTTCAATCCGTCATTGTCGGCACCAGTCCGTATTTGAATCCCTAGTATCAGTCTGCTAGGTTAGCTCGTATGTACATGATGTTTGACAATGGTTTTCGTAAATGCATAGTCGATATTCCGAAATATTGACTTCTACACCACATTATTGCTTATCACAAACATTTGAATGAAGTCTACTGCACAAGGCAATAGGGTAGCTTTAACAGAGGCGAATATCAATAGTTTGTTTGTTCTCCAAAGACTAAGTGTACAATGTCGTACATATATTCCAACATCCGTACGACGTCTTGATACGTGTGGTTAGACTCAGTGGTTGTGAACATCTATTTTATCTGCATGAACGGTGAAGAAATATTGAAAAAAGTTGTCAGTGATGCTAAAGGCATTTGATATAATATATATGTCCCACGTTGCCTATCTGTAATTAGTATAAACAGTGTCGATAATATGAAATAAATTCATAATATCAGAATTGCTGTAGTTATATATGATTTGTTAGAATTTGTAGAGATGGAACAACATAGTACACACTGTCATAAAATAAAAATAACAGTCATGGCTTGTAATTAAGGTATGGTGATTTGTGTGAAAATAACTTTGTTCAATTCTAATTATTTTTGTGATCACATTACATAATTTGTTTCTTGACCATTGCTTTTCCATATATTCATAGATTAAAGTAAAGCTGTTGCTGTTATTGTCGTTGTCGCTGTTGTTGTCGTTGTTGTCGTCTTTGTTGTTGCCGTCGTTGTTGTTGTCGGTGTCGTAGTCGTTGTTAATGTTGTCGTCGTTGTTGTTGTTATTGCCACGTGTTGTTTTTGCTACTGCTGTTGTTGCTATTGTAATTCTAATTGTTAGGTATGATCATATTGGCATTCGTTTTGTTTCAACTTTCGAGTGTTTATAGTATAGTTTTTGTTGAATTGCAATACAGAGAGAAGATACAAAGTGATACTTTGCTCGATACTGATTGTATAACCATCTATACCACTCAGGACTTTGTATTATATTGACGACGGCAATGATTGATTAGACATACTTAGACATTTTATTTTATATAGACACAGACTGGAAATTAGCAACTAAGCTATACGACAAACGCGTATAAGATGTAAATGTGACTGATATGTATGAAAATGCGATGGTGATGATATGGGATACAATGTATGGATATTGCAAATGAAATGATGATGTAGATGAAAAAAATGAATAATGAATTATTGGTTGATGAAGAGTGAAAATTATATGGATGTGATGAGATTTGTGAAATAATAAATGATGAAAATGTTAAATTGAAATGAAAGATGTTGAATGTAATGTAATGTATTAAAAGATGTATTATGATTGAATGCAAAATGTATGAATGATGCTATTATGATATGTCTGAATGCAAATTGAATGGGATATGTAATAAGGACGAAAAATATAAAGATAATGTATAATGAATTGATTATGTACTGATGTGATTGGGAATTGCTTATTTGATAATTGGATGACGATCTCGGCTTTCTCATCGTAAATTTTCCACATTTAATAGTAATATCCCTCAGTTACCGGCATATGGAGTTTATATTTCACAAATGATCCGATATGCCAGGGATATCGGAAACCGCGTTTAATGTCAACGTTCCGCAAATTTTGCGGTCGGTATAATAGTCTTGTTTGCAGTTACTCTGTTTCACTAAGTGAAATGTTGAGTTGCCTTTTCGTTGGCGTTTGTTGAGACGTCTGTGCCGTTTCTGGTGAGGATTCATTCCTCACGTATTTCATTTGGATTTGATTGTGGACTCACGGCGGGTATGACCGGTCGACAAGGGATGCTTACTCCTCCATGGCACCTGATCCCACCTCTTTTTTTACAGAGGTCCATTTTTACCGGATTTGTATCTATGTCCTGGACATTCTATTGATTTATACTTTGGTATCTGAGATTTTTTATATTCCAATTATGACTACGGGTTGTAATTGTTTCTTCGTTTTGTACAATTCCTATACCCACAAGGTGTGTAGATATACGACAGGGAATGTTCTCTCCATCCTAGCACCAACTTGTTACAACCCTGTGGTTCATACCTTGTCTTACCCCGTAAAGTGCTTTGCTAGTGTCGCTATACAACATAATAAAACTATAGATACTGTAGTGGTTATCCATACAGAGGTTCAGAAACATGTCCCCATTTCAATTAAGTATAACTTTGCACAAACACATATTGATAATAATATTTTAAAAAATCTTAGATACCAAAGTTTGATATTCAGGATGTCCAGGATATACGGTATATACATATCTGGTCAAAACAAATCAAAATGTAATGCATGAGGAACGAATCCTCGTCACTCTTGGTACAGACGTCTCAATAACTGCTATCGAACAGGCAACTCAGCATTTCATTTAGTGAAACAGAATCATCGCAAACAAGGCTATTATTCCGATCGCAAAATTTGAGGAACGTTGACATCAAACGCGATTTTCGATATCCCTGTGTCAATAATTTGTTAATGAGTAGTTTACCTCTGTAAATGAAATGTTCATATGTTGAACACGCCGTGGCATGTCGGATCATTTGTGAAATATAAACCCCATATACAGGTGATTGTGGGATATTACTACTCAAATGTGGAAAATTTACGATTGGAATTCCAAAATCGTCGCGTTTGTTGTATAGCCTAGTTGTTAATTTCCCATCTGTGTCTTAAGTAAGTAAAATATCTAAGTATGAAGCGTGTGTGCCTGATTCTGTTGTATCATTAATGTCTAGTTCGTTGGGATATATCGCATTGACATACGTTTGAAAATTGTCATTATTAATTGACAAAAGTCGTCGATATATCTAAATGTCAAAAGGACACCGCTACCATTTTCTTCTTTTGATTCAGCAGTTTCGTAATGAATTCTGCTTCGTATGAATAAAGGAAGTGGTCAGACAATGAAAAACACAAATGGTTTCCATAGGAATACCCGACAGTTTGCTGAAATACAACGTCTCCGCACATTGCAAATATATTGTCTTAAACCAATGAATATTCATTAGAAAGAATATTTATTTGAAAATTTGTGATTATATAAACCCAAAACCTATGAGGTCAGAACTTACTTTACATGTTTTAAACACCCTGTATATATGTCAGTTTTGGGGGAACCTCAATGTGGGGACATTAATACTTTGTATTTGTTGATTAGTTATTTATATATTTATCCATTTTATCAATTTATCCATCTGTTAATCTATTTACTCAAATATTTGTAAATTATTAGACTGCTGGATAATGTCATGTGTTACTCTACATCATTGATATTTATAAATTGTAAATCAGCAGATTTCGTGATATCACACGGAGTGCAAAGGGAACAAATTAGATTAATTAAATAATTGCAGCATGAAAGTTATTTTGTATGTTAAATGTGTGTTAAGACGATTTGAAGTGACTGTTGACAATCCATAATGCAATTTGATTAATTAATCGATTATCTAAAACTTATCACATAAAACATCCCAAGCATTTTATTTAATTGTTATCAAAAATAGAAAAAAGCTTTGCTAAATAGATAATCCGAATGATCATATCACACAGTGCTGTTCTAATTTTGCCATAGAATCTAATTAGGGAATTTAAATGTTTTAAATGTATTTTAGCTAATTAACGTGTATTGTATACACTATCTATTTGCTGAAATGGTCAACATGAATATGATGTATATCAAGTGTTTTATACGGGCATTTGCTGTGTGTGTGATTTTATAAATTTTTTTTTAATGTTTTCCCCTTTTTACTACTTAGATTGATATACATTAACAAAAAAGAGATTTACACAAGCTTATATTTCTATATACTTTGTGAAAATTGCTTGAGAAACCCAGGTTTGACACTTTTTAAAGTGCAATTGATTAACTCACCCTTTCTACACTGGATCTGACCTTATTTTCAGAAAATATATAGGGATGTAAGATTTTTTGCCTGTGTATAGCTCTTTTTTGTTATTGTACATCAAGTACAAATAGCAAAAGTGGAAAAAATTATAAATTTTCTTTTGGTAAACACAGCTAATGCCCCTTTAAGATCCGTCGTTTTCTTAACATGTGCAGTACTATACAAGCAATAGTTTTTGTTGTTATTATTATTATGGGCAATTTATTTATTTTGTATATGTAATCTAATATGAACTTTTATTCCGAAATCAATCATTTGAAGATTTAATTGTTTGTTTTCGAAAATAAAATATACGTTTTATTTAATACAAGAGAGCATTTTCACATTTTCAACAAATTCAACCTTTAAATCATACCATCCTATTTTGCTGCATACCATGTAATTTTATTGCAAAACTTTTATCTCTGCAAATACGTTTTAAGGAATATTACCACAAAGTTGAAGCTGTATGTAATCAAGTCCCCAAAGAATAAAATGGACATTTCCTCTGACAGCAGAATCGAATGATATACATTTCAATTATCATGATTTCTAATTCACATAAGTCCATGTTCACCAAAAACAATAAAACAGAATATAGCTATAGCTGTGTCTAGTGACTCAATGACGAGGGCCAAAATGTCTGATAACAATTCCCAGCAGAGCCATTAGACGCTATCTCTGCTACTCAAAGAAGAAGACAAACAATATTATAGTCCCGATGGTTCGGACTGCATTAACTCAATAACAAATTATCACATTTAACTACAAAAGCAATGTGATGCACATTTTCGAGACGAGATGCTAAATTAAATTACATCTGCATTTACATGTACGATTTTATCGATGGAAGACTTCAAAGAACCAGGGAACCCACTTGCGACAATCGTAAAGTGGGTTGCAACTGTCGGCCATCTTGATAAGAGTTTCATGGTAATAATATTTAGCTAAAATTGAAACGGTTAACATTTTATAGAGATATTTGTCGATGGTTCTGATAGAGATAAGAGAAATTCCATCACTTAGTTAAGCATTTTTACATATTAATATCTAAATGCCATTCTGATCCGTTATCGCAACCGATGTTTCGTTTTCAATAGGATAATACATATATATCTTGTAAGCATGAAAATGAATCAAAGCGTTTATCAAAGGCTTTGTGGTATTAAAAATCTATCAGTAGGAATTATTCGATTCTTTTCTCTTAGATGTTGAAAGAGATATAGGTAATTACTCGGGACAGGTTGAGATATTTTTACCAAATCAGCATGCTTGTATACTAAATAAAATATAAATTCGCCATTAATCTTATAGATAGAAGACTACGATGCTTTGTATTACTGGTAGACACTACAATAATATAGAAATCAGCTTGACTAAAAGAAGTCAGTGATTGGTAATTTGTTCATAACGAACTACATATACATTTCAAATTCATTACAAAATGCTGATTTTCAAAATATTCGTTGAATTCTCTTACGTTACTCGACACAAAACATTTCAATTCTTTAGAGAAGCAACAGAGACTACAGGTATACGAGATATGACAGAAGTAAGGACACAATGTGCGGGTACATCACCTCTAGTGACTGAACTAAGATTTATATCCGACGGTAAAACAATTTTAAACTTAATTTTTTATTGATGGAAGATAAAGATGAGCTGTTATTTAATCTAATTAAAATAAAGAAGTATCAATGGATAATAGAAACTCAAAGTTCATTAGAATACGATAAATTAAATATAAAAATGGTCTCAACATGAAGAACGATTGCCAAACCCAAACAGGATATGACCAGGTGTCCGGAAGGAATCATCGTCTCCTGCCAGCATGCCACACTATTCTCAAATGTTCCATGGAAACCTCAGCATTTAAGGCAATAATGTTGGCATGCTGTGAAAACCCCAAACTAAATATTCTATGATCTAAAATGTATTGGTGTCCTTGTGGCGGATTGTCCATTTCGCAAGTAGAGGATACCATGCTCGACTCCGAATCAGACTATAGACTTTAAGTTAAAAGTAACTGTTTCTGTAGCAAGCGCGTGGCAGTAAATTCAAAAGTCATTGGTCTTTCAAGTTAGACCTGACTTGATAAAAAACAAACACTGCATTTACTATGAGATATAGCAGAATACTAATAGATTTATATTTATATTTACATTTATATCATATATGTATTCTTAGTTGAATCCTACATAAATTTTGCAAAAATATGCAACAACTGCAAAGCAGATTAGTTCTTTCAGACATTGACTGTGGCTTTGCCAATTTACTAGCAGAAGACCAGTGGTCTTTCCCATATTCCTCGTAACTGCATTCTCTTCTCCACAAGCAAAAACTGACCACCTCCATATAAGTAACAAAAATGTTCTAGTGAGGCATAAAATACCATGCAAATGACAAGTGACAAAAGGATCAATGAATAACAAATTGGCAATGTGACTCGCAAGTGGGGATTCAAACAGTACAATTTTCAACAAATATTTAGTTTACAGCAAATGGAAATGAGTACACAAATGGTAAATACTAAACTGATTGTGTCTTAGCATTTTATCACTACATGTACTACAACTACTGTTGCTATTGATAGGATAAGGTGTTTTATGTAGCGTATTTTTTGGCGTTTTATGATATCAATTTTTGTTTCGGAAGTCTAATTCTATTTTAGATTTTAATTCAATTGATGCAGTCTTATTGACAGAAAAGATCGTTTCCAGAGGTCCGTGTTTGTCCATTTTTGCCGGATTAGTATCTGTGTCCTGGATATCCTAAAGATATATACTTTGATATCAGAAATGTTTTATATTTGGTCATTTGTTTTGTCATTTTTTTGCAAAACTTTAACTTTGGTATTATGTTTATGATTTGAAAGCACAAAGAAACTAGAGTCGCACAATATTTTGCAACCCAATAGACCAAAGTTGTAGTCTACAGGAAGGCTATAAAATAACACACAAAATGACTATTAGAAAACAGAGAGAGAGAGAGAGAGAGAGAGAGAGAGAGAGAGAGAGAGAGAGAGAGAGAGAGAGAGAGAGAGGGGGGGGCAGACAGACAGACAGACGGGGAGAGAGAGGGGGACAGACAGACAGACAGACGGGGAGAGAGAGACAAAAGAGAGAGAAAGAGAGAGACAGAGAGAAAGACACAGAGAGAGGAAGGAGACAGAGACAGAGAGAAAGACAAAGAGAGACAGAGAGAGACAGACAGAGAAAAATAGAAGAAGGGGAGAGACAGACAGAGAGAGACAGACAGACAGACAGAGTCAGACAGAGAGAGAGAAAGAAAGGAAGGAGAGACAGACAGACAGACAGAGAGAGACAGAGAGAAAAAGAGAGAGACAGAGAGAAAGACAGAGAGAGAGGAAGGAGAGAGAGACTGAGAGAGACACACAGACACAAAGAGAGAGAGAGAGAGAGAGAGAGAGAGAGAGAGAGAGAGAGAGAGAGAGAGAGAAAGGTATTTGATTAATTTCTATGGTACAATGAATTGAACTATATCTTATCTCATTAATATCTCATTAATACGAAACATAGTTGTGAACAATTCGGGCATTTTGTTCTAACATTGAATTGCCCAATGAAAACAAAACAAACAAACAAAAAAACAAACGTGAGAAAAGTGAATATACAAGAAAAGGAAAGTGTATGTTTGTTTTTTATCTTAAAAGTGTTCAAGTTAAATCTTAATGCGTGTAAATGACATTTGCACGCAATTAATTCAGCAATTGCATGTTTTTCTGCTAGTGTATTTCATGGTTTTGTATTGGGTAAATAATCTGTACTTTTCTAATGATTGGATATAAAAATCTCAGATACCAAAGTGTAAATAAATAGAATGTCCAGGACATAGATACAAATCCGGCAAAAATGGACAAACACGGACCTCTGGAAACCAAGAGGTGGGATCAGGTTATAAATATGATATTGAATAGGGACTACACTATTAAGAAGTGTATGTTTAAGGCAGGAATTGTGGACTCGTTGTTTTATTTATGTACGATGTTCCAGGCTTTATCCTAAAGTCCATTAAACATTGTGGATAATTGATACAGAACATCACATCACTTTCACAGAATATTTCCATATGGTAACATTATGGTCGCTCAAATGTATTTTTGTTGAATTGAATCTAATAATATCTGTTTCTTTGTCCTTATATTAACGCACTTTTAGATTTGGTGTTGAAATTAAATGTGAATGTCTATATTGGTTCATTAATATTTAACGTATCACTGATGCTTACAAAATGTGAATATTGTACAATGGAAATGCATCATGGATTGCTTCCCTTTGTATGGAGAGGCAAAGTTTTAATTATAATCTTACGCTGACGGAGTAAACATATAAATTGTTATCACTACCTTTGTGATTTTTTCCCTGGTTTTTGCTTCTTCTTCTTCTTCTTCTTCTTCTTCTTCTTCTTCTTCTTCTTCTTCTTCTTCTTCTTCGCAATAATCATCATTATTATTAGTAGTAGTAGTAGTAGTAGTAGTAGTAGTAGTTTTGCTATTGTTGTTGCTGCTGCTGTTGTTGTTCTTGTTGTTGTTGCTGCTGCTGTTGTTGTTGCTGCTGCTGTTATTGATGTTGGTGGTGAAGGACTTGTTGTTTTTCTTTACAAATTCTGTTGAAATGCAAATTATGATTCGATTTTGTAAATGATGAATTTTAACCTTTAGGTATTTCATAAACAAGTGATGCCTACTCTGTAATTTAATTATTTTAGAATTTTTAATGTATTGCTTTAAAATTTTCCATACTAGTAGATCATAGCATTTATTAATTCTCAAGTTACTTTGTCTTTCAAATGCTTGTGAAAGAAACCTTAGGTAATTAGTGGAAATTAAACTGGATTTAACATCAAACGTAAATCATACTTTATTGTTCGATATATTTATAAAAAACAAAGATTCTGTGTTCGATCGATTGATTAAGCTGCCTGAGGAGTGCGATATAATCCTATATTTACCGTTAATGTGGGAACTTCACTAGATGCCGCATGCCATCGTGTGATAGACTGTAGAAATCGACCTTAAGTTCACAGTAATACATATCTAAATCATTCCTATCAACAGGAATTCATCACCGTAAATTCAAGAGAGATACAAGACGTAGTAACATCCGGCGAATGATACATTACGTAACATGCACGAAAATTCAGTTTTGTATATCCGTTTCTTCTCTTTTTGCACTGATTGTACTGAACAGAGTACCAGGTGTCAATTTCATATTATGTTTGTCATTTATTTTTAGAAGTCCACAGAAGTAAATTGAAGAAGCACCATATTATTAATAAAGAATGAATTTTTGTAAATTAAGTATGAAATGCGATAAAAATTATTACACAATAGGAGATGTTATGTGTAATAATCATTCCCCACCAATCAAATGCTTAAACACACTTCACAAAGGTAGGTTCAATGTTACGTCAAATATTATATGAATAATAACAATAATAATAATAATAATAATAATAATAATAATAATAATAATAATAATAATAATAATAATAATAATAATAATAATAATGATAATAATAATAATAATAATAATAATAATAATAATAATAATAATAATAATAATAATAATAACAGCAACAACAACAACAACAACACCATTACAACATTATTTTTGACATCATTTCTTCGTAAAATTAAGAATATGCATAATATTTATTTTTTTCTTAAAGTGTATTACATATAAGTGCTCTGTAGTTGAGTTAAAAATTGTAAATTTACTAAAATGACAATTATGATAATAATGATATGGTAATAATGACCTTAATAAGAACAACAACAACAACAATGATAATAATAATAATAATAATAATAATAATAATAATAATAATAATAATAATAATAATAATATTTGGAGAAAATGAATGATAATAATCTATGTTTTGTCACCTTGAAACAACGATATTTGTATCAAAATCTATTTTGAACGTGTTATTGAATATATACTTTGCAAAATTAAAACAAAAGCATACAACACCTTATTTTTTTTCTTTTTAAAATAAAATTATGACAATAAACAAAGACGAGGCAATAACCTTTGAATCTTATCTCTTTTAAACCAAAACCAATTTTGACTATTTTAGTTATCGATAATCAACACTGGTTTAACCTTTAAACTACTATTGCAGATAGAGCTAAGCTTAAATCTCGTTTTGACACCTCTGAACAATAAGTACAATACATTGGGGTAATACGTACCCTGTTCTCACAAATGTCAGTACATTTAGTAATGAGGTAATTTCTTACTTTGACCTTACAACGATAATTCATCTACATAATCATTTTTATCATGGAATCTTTAAACGGAATTCATAACATTTCAATCAAGCATCGAAAGAGAAATTGATTCCCCGTAATTTTTCAAAATGCAAACTGTGCCTACAACTACGGTTACTATTTCTGCCATAACTGATTCTACTACTGCTGCTACTACTTCTACTACTACTACTACTACTACTGCTGCTGCTGGTAGTACTACTGATGCTGCTGCTACAACAACTACTACTACTACTACTACTACTACTACTACTACTACTACTACTACTACTACTACTACTACTACTACTGTAATAACAATAATAACAATATTAATGATACAACGAGAATTATTATTATTATTATTATTATTATTATTATTATTATTATTATTATTATTATTATTATTATTATTATTATTATTATTAATATTGATATTAATATTATTATTATTATTATCATCAGCAGCAGCATATTTTCATTTTTATAAAGTCAAATGAGGAAGTTCCAATGGAAATTCGAAAATGAAGACATTATCTGTCCTGTTACGTTACAACTATTCGGAATTACAAAATTTGATCTAGTCATGTAACAGACATGTAAAATATGTTTCTTCAAACATTAAAGGACACTCATTTCAGATCTGCTTTACAATCTAATAAAATAATATTCTACATATATGAAATGGCAACTGTTAAGTTAGATAAAATGTCTTGAAATAATATGAATAAGTGAAGGCATTGTAAATTACAATTATCTCATGAAAGCCGGTTTTCAGATGTTCATGGATAAAGATATGACTATAGTTTTATATCATCATATATGTATTTTGATATCAAACTACGTTTGTTTTATAGTTAAATGCAGATGTGCAATGATTATCAGCGACGCACCTTTTGCATATCAATTGCTTTACATAAACTGAAATGAATGGGAAAGAAAGAATATTACCAAAAAATGTTTAATGATATAATTTATTTCTGCAGAGCAATTTTCATTTCGACCTAATCTTTGGTTTAATTTCGACGTAAAATTATGTATAATATTGTATTAAAGTCCTGTGTTATTGGAATGTGAAACAAGATTTTCCCGTGAGATATCTGTACTTACTACAATTTAATTCATTTGTACAAAGTGGACAAAAATTTCAATCAACGACTTGGAACCATTGCAAAGTGTTTTCTGTGAATTACAAAGAATTCCACTTGTGTTGCATCGATTCGTCCGCGGTGGGGAGTCAATACCAACAGGTGCATGAAAACTATGCCAGTATATTTGAAAACAAAACGTTGATATCAAAACATATCGTTTGAACATTTAAAACACACTACTTCTAAATGAGTTTTGATGAGAAAAATTGTATCTTTCCATCTGATATTTATCTTTCAGATAACGTCTAATTCAGTCCCACTGAGTTTACCGAAAATTCCCTGAATAGATTTTCCAATTGCAGATCAGCAAATTAGGAAGGTCTGTAATATCTATATCTTCATGCATATTTCAATTTTCCAGAAGTTAACATATTTAACACGCTCAATAATTAACATTTTATTTTTTTAATATACATATCATAATGTGACACTTTTGCCTAAATAAACACGAACACATGTTATATCTACGGTCATGTTTATATAGGTAAACGTATTACATTCTAATGTGTGTTATAGAACTGTTTGATTTAAAGATTACGTGAAACGAACAATGATTTGCTTTGGATAATTTGTGATCTTAGTTTTGTTGTGATAATTTGTGTATCTTAGTTTTGTTGTGATAATTTGTGTATCTTAGTTTTGTTGTGGTAATTTATGCATCTTAGTTTTGTTGTGTACAGTTTTACTGTTTTTGCTAATATAATTACTTTGTACAGTTATTGTATAATTCAAATTTTTTTTTTAAAGAATTATAAGTAGTTTTATATAAATATTATAAATCAATAATCAATATATTTTCGAAATAAATTATATGCATTCTCAATCTATTTATATTCGACGTGCTCGAAATACTACTCCATTTTCGTAACCAATGACATACGAATGCTATCCCAACAGATTATGTAAAATATCTAAGAGGTTTAATTCAACTTCAAATGTTAAATTTGAAAATGGTGTATGAATTTCTATCTTTAATTTATGCAAAATATTGGATTATGATAAAAAAGGTGAATGTCGTGAGCGATGACACCAATTTAACTTTTTAAATGGTGTTATATTCTGTATATTTAATGTGAGTTAAAGCTGCAATGCAAGCTGGTTCTTTTATTTGTTAATGTAAACATTTCACACACACACACGTATGATTTTGATAGGGTTAAATGCTCCTAGAGTAGCAAATTTTGCTTGCTCATAACAAAACAAGCTTGTAAGTAGGATTCTATCTGTAACTTTATCTGACAGTTCAAATCTCTCACTTACAATCTTCTATTGGGATCAAATTTCCACTCGTTTAAACTTCAATATAACTTTCCCGATCAGTGATGTTATTGTCTATGGTCATCTTCTGATAACTATCTAGCGTGTTGATATTTGTAAGATTTAATGAATATCAAAGAGTTTTTATCGGAATAATTTTATCGAAGTAAAGTGCTTGTTGAGAGAACGAGCCACTGTTAATAAGTCGTATCAAAATGCAGATATGTAAATGATAATCTCAAAACTATGATACGCTCTCTCGTTGACAGACATAATATGAACCACCACAAATGCTGAGGGCAGAAGCGCATGTTTATAATAGGAAGGTTGATTTACCTGAGATTGTGTAAATTAAAGGTTTTACCATCAAAGATTTTCCATCCATATTCAATACACAAGCATTGTACACTGATACTTAAAATATCCTTCATCTCTCATAGGAAATGCAAAGAGATTCTAACAGATAAGAGGATATAACATTATGATGCAAAGATTTTATGTTTGTTCTAATAATAATAATAATAATAATAATAATAATAATAATAGTAATAATAATAATAATAAAAATAATAATAATAATAATAATATAATAATAATAATAAAAAAAATAATATAATAATAATAATTATAATAATAATAATAAAAATAATAATAATAATAATAATAAAAAAAAATAATAATAACAATAATAATAATAATAATAAAATAATAATAATAATAATAATAATAAAAATAATAATAATAATATTTATAATAATAATAATAATAATAATAATAATAATAATAATAATAATAATAATAACAACAACAACAATAATAATAATAATAATAATTATAATAATAATAATAATAATAATAATAATAACAACAGCAACAACAATAATAATAATAATAATAATAATAATAATAATAATAATAATAATAATAATGAAATAATAAAAATAATAAATAATATATAATAATAATAATAATAATAATAATAACAACAATCATAATAATAACTAGAGCTGAGCTTTTTGCTAAAGCAAAAAGGGGTCATTTCCGACCATAGCTGAGGCTACAGCTTTGATACAGCTTCAGCTGAGCCCAACAGAGCAAAGCTCAGAAGCTTCTATGACCCTGAGACCAAAGTCCGATCCTCAATGACCAATCTTGATATTTTGAGCTAATTTGAGTTGAAATTTTGAAAATGAGCTGTGACCTTGACCTCTGATCGGATGACCTTGAAACTTCACACATATATTATTTTTCCGCTCTTTCCCTACAAATCATAAACACTAACCTATATATAAAAGTTCTATAGTTTTTGAGCTATTTTGAGTTGAAATTTTCAATTTGAGCTGTGACCTTGACCTTTCATCGGATAACCTTGAAATTTCACACGTATGTTCTTCAGCTCATTCCCTACAAATCATCAACACTAACATATATATAAAAGTTCTATAGTTTTTGAGCTATTTTGAGTTGAAATTTTTAATTTGAGCTGTGACCTTGACTTTTCATCAGATGACCTTGAAATTTCACACATATGTTCTTTAGCTCATTTCCTACAAATCATCCACAATAACCTATATACAAAAGTTCTATAGTTTTTGAGCTATTTTAAGTTAAAATTTTCAATTTGAGATATGACCTTGACCTTTCATAGGATGATCTTGAAACTTCACACATATGTTCCTCACCTGTATACAAAAGTTCCTCATTCCCTACAAATCATCTACACTAACCTATATATAAAAGTTCTATAGTTTTTGAGGTATTTTGAGTTGAAATTTACAATTTTGAGCTGTGACCTTGACCTATCATCGGATGACCTTGAAACTTTCACAAATATGTTCCTCACCTCACTAACCTATATATAAAAGTTCTATAGTTTTTGAAGCCTACAAATCATCAACACTAACCGATATATATAAAAGTTCTATAGACCTTTTTTTGAGGTATTTTGAGTTGAAATTTTCAATTTGAGCTTTGACCTTGACCTATCATCGGATGACCTTGAAACTTCACACATATGTTCTTTAGCTCATTCTCTATAAATCATCAACATTAACCTATATATAAAAGTTCTATAGTTTTTGAGGTATTTTGAGTTGAAATTTACAATTTGAGCTGTGACCTTGACCTATCATCGGATGACCTTGAAACTTCACAAATATGTTCCTCATCAGATGATCCTCATTCCCTATTCCCAAATCATCAACACTAACCGATATATAAAAGCATTCCCTACAAATCTTCTATAGTTTTTGAGGTATTATTTTGAGTTGAAATTTTCAATTTGAGCTGTGACCTTGACCTATCATCGGATGACCTTGAAACTTCACACATATGTTCTTTAGCTCATTCTCTATAAATCATCAACACTAACCTATATATAAAAGTTCTATAGTTTTTTAGCTATTTTGAGTTGAAGTTTTTCAATTTGAGATGTGACCTTGACCTTTGATCCGATGACCTTGAAACTTCACACATATGTTTTTCACCTCATTCTCTACCAATCATCAACACTAACCTATATATAAAAGTTCTATAGTTTTTGAGCTATTTTGAGTTGAAATTTTCAATTTGAGATGTGACCTTGACCTTTGAAAAATCACCCACAAAATCCGATGACCTTGAAACTTTGCACATATGAGCCGTTTTTCTTTGCATCTTTGTCTATTAAGTTGCTGTGTGAAATTGAATTTTCCCCAAGGGAAAGTTTTGAGCTATTTTGAGTTGAAATTTTCAATTTGAGCTGTGAAACCTTGACATTTCATTGGATGACCTTGAAACTTCACACAAATTATATTCTTCAGCTCATTCCCTATAAATCTTCAACAATAACATATATATACTAAAAAGTTCTATAGTTTTTGAGCTATTTTGAGTTGAAATTTTCAATGTTTTTGAGCTGTGACCTTGACCTTTCATCGGATGACCTTGAAACTTCACGCATATATTCTTCAGCTCATTCCCTAAAAATCTGCAACAATAACACATATATAAAAGTTCTATAGTTTTTGAGCTATTTTGAGTTGAAATTTTCAATGAAATTTTTAAGCTGTGACCTTGACCTTTCATATGTTCTTCGGATGACTTTGAAATTTCCCACATATATTCCTCGGGTCATTTCCTACAAATCATCATCAACACTAACTTATATATAAAAATTCTATACCTTGAAATTTCACACATGTGTTTTTTGCGTTATTTGGAGTTTCAAAATTTTCAATTTGATCTGTGACCTTGACCTTTCATTTGAAAACGACCTTGAAACTTTGCAAAAAAATTCCTTACTAAATTATCTAATTATTTTGTACAGTAACAGGTATCAATAAAAGTTTCACCGTTTTCGAGCTAATTTGAATTGAAATTTTTATAGAATTTTCAAACTCACCTGTGACCTTGACCTTTTATTTGATGACCATGAAATTTCGTATGAATGTTAAACAGCCCATTTCCTACAAATAACTTATGTATATGTCTATACTAAAGTCTGATAGTTCTAGAGATATTAAGATTTTAAATTTTCAAAGGTTTCTGTGACCTTGACCTTAAGTTGTGTGACCTTGAAACTTTTTGAGCTTGTGAGGCTCACCTTGAAAAAATGAACAAACTTTCTCATGCATATGTCTATAGTAAAGATGCTTAGTTTCTGAGATATTTTGACTTTTCTGTCATTTTTAGCTGATAAAATATGAGCCCTTTTTTCAGCCCCTAGCGAGCTTTTTTCTGGGGACACTCAGATGAAATTTGAAATGTTCATGCACAACTTCAGCCTTTGCTCTACCAGAAAATCCAAACAGATTTGCTCTAGCTTCAATAGTTGGAGGAGAAAAATGACCCACAAAAATGGGACATGAAAAAAGTGATAAAGGGCGATAACTCGGGAAGGAAAGGTGATATTGAAAAAATTTGAAAAACCTATCTGTAGAAATGTTCCTGTGCACAAACGCTGAAAATTTGCAACATGTATACAAAAGCAAAATCGGCTAAGCCGTTTTTGCTCTGGAGCTGACACAAAATCTACTACTCATTCCCTACAAAAAAAAAAAAAAATAATAATAATAATATTTGCAATAACAATAGGGTCATCCGACCTGAAGTCGGATGACCCTAATAATAATAATAATAATAATAATAATAATAACAACAACAACAATAATAATAATAATAATAATAATAATAATAATAATAATAATAATAATAATAATAATAATAATAATAATGATAATGATAATAATAATAATAATACTAATAATAATATTAATGATGATAGTAATAATACATGATGATGATGATGATGGTGGTGGTGATGATGATGATGAATATGGTGATGATGATGATGACGACTACGACGACGGTGACGATGATATGCTGCTGATGATGATGATTATGCTGATATGCTGATGCTGCTGCTGCTGCTGCTGTTTATGATGATATGCTGGTGTTGCTGCTGCTGCTGATGATGATGATGTGCTGATGATGATGCTGTTGATGATGATATGCTGATGCTGATGCTGCTGATGATGGTGGTGGTGATGATGATGATGGTGGTGATGATGATGATGATGATGATGATGATGATGATGATGATGGTGATGGTGATGATGATGATGATGATGATGATGATGATGATGATGATGCTGGTGCTGCTGCTGCTGCTGCTGATGATGATGATGATATGCTGATGCTGATGCTGTTGATGATGGTGGTGGTGATGATGATGATGGTGGTGATGATGATGATGGTGGTGATGATGATGATTGATGATGAAATACTGCTGCTGATGATGATAATGATGACGACGATGATGATGATGATGATGATGATGATGGTGATTATGATGATGATGATGATGATGATGATGATGATGATGATGATGATGATGATGATGATGATGATGATGATGATGATGATGATGATGATGATGATGATTAGGTTGATGCGGACAGTCACCATATGCACCTTACAAATAAAGATAATCATTCAGGATGTTTAGGCAGTGCATCACCTGAATTTGTGTATATAAAAATTTCAGATACCAAAGTATAAATCAATAGAATGTCCAGGACACAGATACAAATCCGGTAAAAATGGACAAACGCGGACCTCTGGAAACCAAGAGGTGGGATCAGGTGCCATGGAATGATAACTTGATGAGTTTACAACTTTACGAAATATAAATAGTTAAAAGACGCTTAATTTGGCATTGTCTTGTATGTGCAATATCAATTTTCGTTGTTTTTCCTTTAAAAACTAATCCGTTGGCATTAATTTTCGCTTAATTTGAAATATCCTTTCGTTTATTATTTAAGAAAAAGACTTCGTCGCGGATTAATTTTCGTTGTTTTTGATAACCTAGTAAATTTACAAAATTAAATCTTTATCGACATAAATTTTACAGTATAGAAAGAACATAGCCTTAGGCACTATAGCTCTTCCTACCGTTTGTATTATTTTGGGATGCGCCTGATCCCACCTGTAGATTTCTAGGGGACCGTGTTTGTCCAATATTTACCAGGTATGTATATTTGTCCCCTGGATATCCTAATTATTAATACTTTGGTATCTGTGATTTTTATAACTTTTTACGATTCCATTAATGATATATTTCAGCGAATTGAAATATCTATGATAAAATAAAAAATAAAATGTTATGAAATCCTAAACAAGAATATATTTTACATTGGACTAGGCCACGTGAGTTATACATATACACAATTCGAGTACATCAGATTAGTCATGTGTGTGATACATATACACAATTCGAGTACATCAGATTAGTCATGTGTGTGATACATATACACAATTCGAGTACATCAGATTAGTCATGTGTGTGATACATATACAAAATTCGAGTACATCAGATTAGTCATGTGTGTGATACATATACACAATTCGAGTACATCAGATTAGTCATGTGTGTGATACATATACAAAATTCGAGTACATCAGATTAGTCATGTGTGTGATACATATGCACAATTCGAGTACATCAGATTAGTCATGTGTGTGATACATATACAAAATTCGAGTACATCAGATTAGTCATGTGTGTGATACATATACACAATTCGAGTACATCAGATTAGTCATGTGTGTGATACATATACACAATTCGAGTACATCAGATTAGTCATGTGTGTGATACATATACACAATTCGAGTACATCAGATTAGTCATGTGTGTGATACACATATACAAATTCGAGTACATCAGATTAGTCATGTGTGTGATACATATGCACAATTCGAGTACATCAGATTAGTCATGTGTGTGATACATATACAAAATTCGAGTACATCAGATTAGTCATGTGTGTGATACATATACACAATTCGAGTACATCAGATTAGTCATGTGTGTGATACATATACAAAATTTAAGTACATCGGGCTTAGTCACATTTGTGATACATAAATACAATTTAAGTACATCAGAGTAGGCCACGTGTGTGAAACATATACTAAATCTAAGTACATAAGGCTAAGTCACGTGTGTGATACATAAACACAATTTAAGTACATCAGAGTAGGCCACGTGTGTGAAACATATACTCAATCTAAGTACATAAGGCTAAGTCACGTGTGTGATACATAAACACAATTTAAGTACATCAGAGTAGGCCACGTGTGTGAAACATATACTCAATCTAAGTACATAAGGCTACGTCACGTGTGTGATACATATACACAATTTAAGTGTACCAGACTAGGTCATGTGTGTGATAAATTACACAATTTAAGTACATCGGACTATGTCACATGTGTGATACATATACACAATTTAAGTACATCGGACTAGGTCACGTGTTTGATACATATACCAGAAACGATCGTACTGAGCATTATGACTTTGGAATTGTTTAAAATATTTAAGTACCGAGTCCAATGTTCTCAATACTTCTCTAACACACATTTCATAGCAAAAGTTATTAGTAGCACGTAAGGTAATGTATTTGAAAGAACAATTACCATTTGTTATCTTTTACATACAGCGATTGAATTTTGTCTATGATCAATCAAATTTGGGATAACATTTTTTATTTTACTTTCAACGCTATATTTTTTCATAAAATTATGATATCGGGTAACTTCTAATTCATTTTATAAAGACAAAATGACTTTTATGACAATGACAAAAATAAGGCGCATTCCTTTTCTCATTAATATGGGGATTACATAGATTGAGACCACAAGTCTGTTGAGGATCATTCAATTATTTCGTGATTTCTTTTTCGCATTGAAACAAGACATCGTGTTTCGTCGTCTAACCCCGGCGCCAGTTTCCCATCACAATACAGTACTAACTTCGTCACTTACAAAATCATCTTTGTGTTCTTCTATCTTATAATCTTCGAATGTTCTAAACAGGGTTTCAACAATACAAAAAGAGAATTAAAACAATAAAACATCATTTTTGACATCAATTCATCATAAAATTAAGAAAATACATGACCTTTTAAATGTTTTTTCTTAATGTATATAACATATAAATGCTCTGAAGTTGTGTTAAAAAATGGAAATTTACAAAAAAAAAAACGATAATTATGATAATAATGATATAATATATAATAATAGCAATAATGCTGCTGCTGCTGCTGCTGATGATGATGATGACGATGATCATTATTATTATTATCATAATTATTATCATTATTATTATCGTTATCATCTTTATTATTATCATTATTAGTATTATTATTATTATTATTATTATTATTATTATTATTATTATTATTATTATTATTATTAAATTATTATTATTATTATTATTATTATTATTATTATTATTATTATTGTTGTTGTTGTTGTTGTTGTTGTTATTATCATTATTATTATTATTATTATTATTATTATTATTATTACTATTATTACTATTACTATTATTACTATCATTATTATTATTTTTATTATTATTATTATTATTATTATTATTATTATTATTATTACTATTATTATTATAAATAACATATCTGGTCTTTGTAACATTGGTACATTTTACATTTTCTAACATCGTTGCAATGTTTTAAAAGGTATCCACATATATTAATCAGTACTTATATCTGCTGCATTAAGACATCAAGATCGAATATAGATTGGAAGTACCTAGATAAATGCATACCCATTTGTACTATAAAAATATTAAATGAAACAAAATTGTCTAGCGATAATCAAGCATCGTATTGTTTTGTTCTTGTTTGACTTTTTCTCATTTTTTCTTTTTTTTTTTTCCTTTTTGTGACTGTAATTTATGACAAAGTCAATGACAGCTGGTCTTCGCTGTACAAACTATTCAAAAATTATCAAAGATCGCATTTTGTTTCCCCTAAACATTTGGTTGCTATTTAAAATCGTACACTTTGGAATATTTTTTTCTGTCTCTTTGTATCCGTATTGTTCATATTCAGTATTACAAACATTTCTATAGATCACGTAAGGTGTAAGAAGATATCCTAATTACTCGCCGATTTCGTGTTCCTTCAAATTCGAGACAAACCTTGTAACTGTTTAGTTATGACTTTTGTTTAAGGATATCATTGTCAGTGGTATTTGTAAACTCTTGAGGTGTAACAGTCTTTCAGCAAATATACACATTTCCGGCGTTATTCAACTAGGTAAATTTGATGTTTCAGACTTAAAGAAGTATTTATAACAATGAAACAAAAAGATGACAAGTGACTCTACATTTTGTCAGACTAATTTGCATTGTTTAAAAATCTATTGATGTTTTCGTGTGAAATATATATTATACTTCAATGAATTCCTTAGAAACGAAACACGACTTTACCTTTGTCACAGAGGGTGTGAAGCTATTTTTTCTTACAGAATCTTTATTTTGGGTTTCATTGATGGAACAAAAACTTCAAATCATGAGCAGTCAGTTGTAGCTTCTATGATATCTGTGTCATTGAACTCTGACTAACACAGGTTAATGATATATTTCAAAATTCTCTTTTAAAATATTCGTATTACCCACCAAAAACGCGTATCCATTTTTGTTTACCGAAATAACGTCTCTATTTGCATACAACCCATTGTAAAAGAGATGATGATGATGATGATGATGATGATGATGATGATGATGATGATGATGATGATGATGATGATGATGATGATGACGATGACGACGACGACAACGACGAGGAGGATGACGATGACAACGAAGACGACGATGATCATACAATGGATCCTAGAACAGATTGTATGGAGTTAAAATGTTTTTGTCCATAGTAACCTTATTATTTTATTAATTCTAATTATGCAATTATAAACACAAGCACATATGCCTTTTCTGTGTAACATTCAGATCATAGTTGGTTTTTATATTGCTCGTTAATAAACAAAGGTTATTCAATACGCTCCTATTTTTTAATTCTTTTGTGCCCATTGAAATATTTATAACTCTGTTTCATATTGTTTTCTTGATTTTCTTGTCCATTAGTTATAGAACCGAAAACACAAGTACAATTTATTCCGAAAACCGGGACATCTTCCGTCTTCATGCATACTGTTAAACTTAACCACTTGATAAACGTTTTGAATTAAAATATGTTACGGATAAAAAGTGTTATGTCGTTTTAGTTTATGTGTACGCAGTTGGGTTACTATATTGTGATGCAGTAAATTGTTAAATTATTTTCTATTGAAGATCACTACGGCTAGCAGATTTCGTTTAATATTTTCTTACATAAACTATAAATAAAAATTACGCTTATCTTATCTTTTATCTAATCTTATCTTGTTTTCATCTGAGCAGATTTTAAGACATTGAATAGTAATAATTCAATTTTGAGATATTTTTGCTTTGACATTGAGGAGGTGGAACTGATAAGCCATTGAACGTGATTGCTTCATAGGTTTTAGTTAGATAACGTATTCATATCTCGTACAGAGCCTCGTGGTTGTGACGCTAAAATATTGGTTACAGTAGCATTTAAGTAGTTAAAATCCACTATATCTAAAAGCAATTAAACAAATTAATGGCCAATATCTATGTAAAGGGAAGCGATAAGGACAGGTACAAGAAGAGATAAGTCCAATAAATAGACAGTCTAACTAAATGAAGCACGAAAACTGCAATTAAAATATTGTACAATTCACTCACACTTATACATTTTTTTATTATCATCGAAGTCTCAAAATTAATTAGTTTCCGGAATTGGAGTTCATCAAATAAATCATAAATCTGAAAGATACCGTAGATACCGGATATAGTTGTTAAGATTTGTTTTACTAAAATGAAATGTCGTTATATCTGGTAATTTTCATTCCTGTTTATTTTCACCGTTTTCGCCCTCATGTGAGAGGGCGAATTTAGAATAGAATTATCAAGCTAAATAATTGGAGCACAGATATACTTTCCGTTAAAGATAAGATGATGATTTAGGGTGAATGTAAGAAGGATTGAATATATTATCTGTCTAAAAATAGGGAAATATCTATCTATCTATCTATCTATCTATCTGTCTGTCTGTCTGTCTGTCTGTCTATCTATCTATCTATCTATATATATATATATATATATAGAGAGAGAGAGAGAGAGAGAGAGAGAGAAAGAGACAGAGAGAGAGACGGACAGACAGAGAGATAGATAGAGAGATAGGGAGAGAGAGAGGAGAGACAGACAGACAGACAGACAGAGAGAAGGAGAGAGAGAAGGAGAGAATACGTTATCTTTTAAACCTTTCAAAAAGATCTATCATGCACATACGATATACATAATCACAATAAATGCAGAATTATATGTACAGGAAAATAATCAGTCAGTTATAATTCACAAGGATTTATTCTACATGAAATACCCGGTGTCTTTCATTGTTTTACACAGACATTTATCATCACAACTAAGCTGTATCACAATACTGTTATTGTCATAAAACAGAATCTTTAATATTTTGTCGCTTTTTCTCTTACAAATACAAACACGTTTGATTTAACTTCATAATCTAGATAAGATTTACAAATCGAATGAGAAAGAAACATTCGTTTCTATTTTGTATCAAACTTAATGTCGAGTCGAGAAGTCGCCCGAAACAATAAATCTCGACAGAATAGTATTATCTGATGTTGCAAGACCTCTACGGTAATTAGTAAAATACTCTCTCGGGGGAACTCCTCTACATATCGCTACAAGGAGTGCTAAAATTCGTTTTGTTTAATGACAAGAGAGACATGAAGTGACGTTCCTATATTTATACAAGATTTCTCCATTTTACTTTCTTTTTGTTTCTTTATTGTTGTACCGTAATCTTTAAATCTGGATGATGCTGAATTAGTAGAGTGAAAATGCAAAAAGACGATTTTTACAATAATTACTTTCCAGTGATGAAGAAGATTAAAACGTGATGTCTACAGCTTTTAATGTTTAAAGATATACTTTGAAATACGTCTTGTGAAGACAATTTTACAATATTTGGAAATAAAGCCTAGTAAACAACGAATGCAATTAGTAAAAGATAATAGAACTGTTTTGATGTCAATTCTACATAAATTAAACAAGATAACAATGTCACACTTGCTACTGGAACAAAGTGAAAACATATTAGAAGAGAGATATTTTTTTATAATTTAAGATTAAAAATGTGTTCGCTTTTTTCCAAGAGCACCCGATAAAAGGATCCCACTGGACTAGTAATTGGAATGCACGTATTAGTTAAAGTTTAAGTTACTTAGTTTTTAACACGTAATATATAATGAAATATGACAAAAATATTGAACACTTCATTGTTTCCAATTATTTAGTGGTAATATGCAAATATTCCTGGCATAAAGTAAAAAAGAACTTGAAATATTTTGACATCAAAGTGCATTGTGACTAAGTGGTGAGAATGGAATAGTGCTTCTCCAACATTCAAAATGTGAATGGAAGATACTGATAAATAAATTACACATGCATGAAATTAGATACATAGATACATACATCCATTCACACACAAACACACACAAACACACACACACACACACAAACACACACACATAATTGACATACTTAGAAATGCCTATATATACGTGTGCATTTACATATGTGCACATTCATGTACGCGCATTAAAAGTACACACACCCGAATTTTATAAAAGTATTTACCTTTGAAAAGAAAGCTCTCGTAAACTAAACAACTGTTTTATCCATATTTATTGACGTGAAACTCTTTATAACACGATCCTTAAATCAGAGCACACAATAATAAATGAGATTTAAAATGACATAAAAATCACATTAAATATATGCAAGTTTGTCATTATCATCAAGTTTCCGTTGAATGAAAATTTTATTACAACAGGATAGGCGCTAGTTTAATGGAACACCGTAGCTTAAATATAACAGCAACGTCCCTTCCTCAATAGACGGTATGTCTGGGGTGAACTATTACCTGAGACTTCAGTCACATGCCGTGTAGCATTAACACCATCACTTTGCTTCAACATCTAAGAAAAACAATAATAACAATTATAATTCCTGATGCTAATTTATTTTATTATTCATTTGAATTGTAAACAGTTTCAATTCTTACCGCTGAAGCGGTCATGCACTAGTAGATATGTATTACGTCTGGAGGTTGCATTCGAGAAAATGTCTTCTGTTGTTCTTAAATCGGCGCCACCAACTTAAGTAAAAACTCAAATTAAACTTTAATTTTGATATATTGATTTTATAATTGTTTCAATAACATTAAAGTGTGTATTTTTATCAAAGACATTGAAACATATGTTGAAAGACATCTCGAAAATGGTACCTAATATTTGAACACTTTGCTTCAACTATTTGTGGATATATCTGAAGCTTTTGTCCATGAGAAAGTAATTAACTAATTTTAGAGGAAGGGGAGAGAAACGGTTACGATATAGGTTAACCGGAAAGAGGCCAATGGCCTTCCTCAAGTAAACTGGCAAACTGCCACAAAATCAGCTTAGGTTCCGGCGCGTCTCGAACGCTCAATGACTAGAGCTGAGAGACTACATGGATTAAAGTAGGGTGCTGTAACCAGTCAGTCACGAAAGCCCCTTATATACTCAAACGTATGATACTGACCCCTGTCTGATAGTTAAGGCCAATGACAAATCTTTTATCTACGACTGTCTCCAGCATGAAGATACATCATTATACATGTATCTTATGATATATGAGTTCCATTGAATTGGATTGTAAATGATGCAGATTGCTGGAAAATGACGTCATGAAACAATCCGTTGCTGTGACGACGTTATCGTTTTTCGGGTATCTGTATCATTTTGACGTCCAATTACAGGGCCACCGTTATCGTGAAAGGTTCATACATGCCAATTAACATGGCTTTTAATTCAAATATACGACATCCCATTTGTTTGCGATTACTCTGTTTCACTAAGTGAAATGTTAAATTGCCTTTTCGTTGGCGGTGGTTGAGACGTCTGTACCAATTGTAACGAAGATTCACTCCTCACGTATTTCATTGGACTTGACTGTGGACTCACGGCGGGTGTGACCGGTCGACAGGGGATGCTTACTCCTCCATGGCACCTGATCTAACCTCTTGGTTTCGAGAGGTCCGTGTTTGTCTATTTTTACCAGATTTGTATCTATGTCCTGGACATTCTATTGATTTATACTTTGGTAGCCGAGATTTTTTATATTGTTCACTTTTCGTTACGTGATGTCACCCTTTTATGATCAAATAACGTCATGTAAATACAGGTAGGTGGCAGCATTTTGTGAATTGAATGATATAACATTCATAGTTGAGTATTGAAGATATTTTGCCTTAATCATAAATAATTAAACTACGGTCTGATCCTATGACAAATTATTTCGGTTTTCCAAACAAAACTTTCAGATAGCAGCATTTGAGTAAAAATGAAAAATATTATTCTTCCGAGTTAGATTTCAAAGTTTTACAGTAAAAGACTTCTAATTGTTTTATCGTTTTCAGTATTATAAAGAATTTATCATTTTAAGGAAATACTTAACTGCATAAAATGAAAAAAAAACATTTCAACAAATTGATACTCTTTATCTCAATAATGTGCAGTTATAATACACCTTAAAATCATACCGCATGTTATCATACACCTTAAAATCATACCGCATGTTATCATACACCTTAAAATTATACCGCATGTTATCATGCACCTTAAAATTATACCGCATGTTATCATACACCTTAAAATTATACCACATGTTATCATACACCTTAAAATCATACCGCATGTTATCATACACCTTAAAATCAGACCGCATGTTATCATGCACCTTAAAATCATACCGCATGTTATCATACACCTTAAAATCATACCGCATGTTATCATACACCTTAAAATCATACCGCATGTTATCATACACCTTAAAATCTTACCGCATGTTATCATACACCTTAAAATTATACCGCATGTTATCATGCACCTTAAAATTATACCGCATGTTATCATACACCTTAAAATTATACCACATGTTGTCATACACCTTAAAATCATACCGCATGTTATCATACACCTTAAAATCAGACCGCATGTTATCATGCACCTTAAAATCATACCGCATGTTATCATACACCTTAAAATCATACCGCATGTTATCATACACCTTAAAATCATACCGCATGTTATCATACACCTTAAAATCTTACCGCATGTTATCATACACCTTAAAATTATACCGCATGTTATCATACACCTTAAAATCATACCGCATGTTATCATACACCTTAAAATTATACCGCATGTTATCATACACCTTAAAATCATACCGCATGTTATCATATACCTTAAAATCATACCGCATGTTATCATACACCTTAAAATCAGACCGCATGTTATCATACACCTTAAAATTATACCGCATGTTAACATGCACCTTAAAATCTTACCGCATGCACATGCACAAATTTGGATGTGCTCTAAATCCCATTTGGAGTAATGATATGTGTACTCTTCAGGCAGTGTAATAATATCATCTAAATTAAAAAAATAAAACGAACAAGTGATTGTGCACTTATTATTATGGTTTTTGCAGTTTTACCTTTAAAAGTGAGTGAAATCTTTTGGCGCCACTCACTGAAATGATTCATTCTAGTTAAAATTGAATATAATTTTGAATAGACCTGTTACAAAGTATGTAGCTTATAGAAAGTGTAGTAATTATATTCGCTGTAAAATATAATTTATGTCCTTGCAATACTTCAATTTTTAAAAAAAAAAACTATTGATAAACTCGAGACATGCGATGTTTTGGAAACAATTTGAACCACATAGTTGAAAGTTGACATTGACAGTGTCTAGAAATATCTTTAAGAGTTTAATAACGGGTATAATAACGGGTGAGTCAAGTCGAAAAACACCTTTACCATCACATAAGAAAAAATGTTAAAAGCGTTGCATTTAGAATTCGACGGGTTAATAGTATGACAAGTTCTTAATGCTTATTTTGATGAATGATGATCTTAGTGAAATTATTTGCTTCCATTTTAACTGTATCAGTGTACACCTCGCTCGTATTCTTTGTAATGGGAAATATGGCGCCAGCGTCCATGAGTTGACTGACGATGCAATTGGCAAAAATTAAGAAATACTTCAACCACATTTGAATAAAGCGTCAAAATAACGATGAATTGTCCTCATGGTCCACTAAGCGTAAAGCTGTAACTTTCCCTGCCAGGTATTTATGACGGATATAATGTGTTGTGATAGTACCGTACGAGACTAAATTATCATTATTATTAAACCACAGCCATTAATGATTCAAATTTATGTTCACGATAAAGAATGTAAGCTGTTCATTGATTGGTTGACCTATTTGTCGATGATTCAAAGGTTCACTTGAATTAGAAGGGTGTTTGTACATATGTTAAATTACATATAATACCAATTACATAGTTAAAAGTTCTCACAATCTTCATAAATGTTATCTTACGTCTTATCAAAATTTAAGCAAGACTGTGAAGTAGTCATTCGTGCTCATATATTTCGACCACACAGTTTTACAGAGTGTTTAACAGGATGGAAAAAGCGATCAAAATCTTGGATTTTATCTAAAAAGGCAGCAGTCGTGTAAATAAGAATACAATAGACTTTAAGATAAAGTTAGCTTTATCGATATATTTCAGGCTTTCAAATCAGATGAGCTATTTCAGATAGAAAATACACTAAATACTCGAATTACAACCGTAATTCTTGTTAGATCTAAAGATACTAAAAGCATTAGTGACTGAATAAACCAAGAAATGGCTTTTCAATGACCCATGCATCATAGTCAATTGAAATCTTCATTTCGATGGCAGATAAGGTGATGCTTATGAACGTATAGTTTGGATGTACATCTCACAAGCAATATTGCTTTGTTTATGTTCAAGACTCTGTTTCTGGTAGTTAAAGTTTTTAGGGTTAGGTTTCGGCATCACATTTTGTTCACACAGAAGGCCCAACAATTGTATCTTTTTGTTTCATAATGTACAAAATATTGCATATTTAATGTGGTAATGAATGGATATGGCAAACTTAGCAGGTGTTTGGACAGAAATTCACTTGAAAACGTTTAATTGCAAGAGGATATGTGATGATATATATGACACATACAACACACACGTTCACATATAGACACAAGTACACACATATACAAATGTACACAGATAGACACACACATACACACACATACACATACATACACACATGTACACACATACACCTACACATACATACACATACATACACATACGTACACATACACATACACACAGAGAGACACAAACGTACATACACATACATTATATATATATATATATATATATATATATATATATATATATATATATATATATATATATATATATATATATATATATATATATAATCACTCACACACGCGCGCACACACACGCTCCTTTATGGATATTTATATATTTCCATAAAGGAGCGTATGTTAATAATAATGTTGATTATTGCTCTCTATATGTAAAATCTCAGATACCATTTAATATTTGATGAGGCTAAAGGTAAATCTAAGTGTATGTGTTTGATCTCTTGCGTTTATAAATATAAATTTCACTTTTTATTGTTATATCACTTCATAAGAAAATATTCTCCTCTTTTATACGGATGTTTAGGCACTGTGATATTGAAGATTGTCCATGTCTATTGAATCTAAATGTAGTATATGTAAACAATAACGCAAACGAATTTGTAAATAATAGGTGTTATTTGGTTGCACAAGATCCATTGTAATTTATAATGATTACTTAATCTATCATTAAATAACAAGCTAATTGTGAGGTTATCAAAATCATTTTGCTAATGGTAATTTAAGTTAAATTCAAACACTTTTTACAAATGAATTGCTTAAGCGATTTCATAAATGTTCAGAGTTCAATATATTTCTGTTTCAGTTATAATATTTTGCGTATGTAAAATCAAAACACTGGAGGCTTAATGTTGATTCTGTTATCAACAAATATAATAATGTACATCGATAAGTGCAATAACAGTAATTCTCCATTATCCTAGCTAATGGATACTACACATGTTAATCACAAGCTTTTACACGTACAAGCGAAACGAATAAAACAAAATGTAGAATACTTTTTTTTCAAAAATCAAGTGTTCTGTTCATTTTTTTTCAGGGTAAGACAGAATTATAACAGTAATTATATTGATAACAACAACAGCAACAATTACAAAAATAATAATTATTTTAAAATAATAATAATAATAATAATAATAATAATAATAATAATAATAATAATTATTATTATTATTATTATTATTATTATTATTATTATTATTATTATTATTATTATTATTATTATTATTATTGTTATTACTATTATTATTATTATTATTATTATTATTATTATTATTATTATTATTATTATTATAATTTACTATTATTATTATTATTATTATTATTGTTATTACTATTATTATTACTATTATCATTATTATTATTATTATTATTATTATTATTATTATTATTATTATTATTATTATAATTTACTATTATTATTATTATTATTATTGTTATTATTATTATCATTATTATTATTATTATTATTATTATTATTATTATTATTATTATTATTATAATAATTTATTACTATTATTATTATTATTACTATTATTATTACTATTATTATTATTATTATTATTATTATTATTATTATTATTATTATCATTATTATTATTATTATCGCAATTCTCATTATCAATATTATTTCATAATTACAAAATTGTGTGTATGTGTGTGTGTGTGTGTGTGTTTGTGTGTGTGTGTGTGTATATGTGTTTGTGTGTGTGTCACAGCAAGTTGAGTATATCACATTTATATAATATCTATATTTACTGTTAACATTTGTAACATTGACGTCCAATACGACTATCAACATGCTTCATGGTAAATTGGCTGCCAATAATGATGATGATGATGATGATGATGATGATGATGATGATGATGATGATGTAATGGTGACTATAATGGTGACAATGTTATTGTTGATGATGATGATGATGATGATGATGATGATGATGATGATGATGATGACCAATACTTTGGTGATGATTATAATGAAGTTATTTATTTGTATCAGCTTTTGAATTTACTTATTATGAATGGGATGCTACAATGCACCTTAAAATGTCAGAATTATAGTTTGCTGTATAACTACCGTCATACTTGATCCAAAAATTATAAATATTTCATTGTCCTTGTATAGAAAGATCATCGTATGGAAAACAGGTATTCTGTCATTTGTATTGTATGATATATATTGACATCAATACTGAAAAAAAACAATATTTGAGAACGAAGAAGGAAAATAATCGGAAATAAATCTGTATAAAAAGATAGTTTGTTGAATGCTAATGTTTTTATTATCATTATATACTATTCGAAATTTTCTACTGTATAAATTGTTTTGCTTAATTCTAGAATAGTATTTGTGATTCAAAGAAAATACGTAGTCCAAAATGTAATTTGCTTTGATTGTTTGGATACAGTTGTAATTTCGGCACTTTTTATTTTCCATATTTACAAAATTAGATATTGATTTTATGATGCTAGGATTTTACAATAAGTTCAATCCTCATCATATAACTGTTTTGAACTTGCATCAGAAAACACGATTTTATGTTCAACCTCCAAATAATATACGCCTTAATAGTTATTGACGCTCAAACATTACTATTATAACGCATAAAATAACTTTCCGAAATTGATTACAGCATTAATTGCAGCTGTTATACCAATGAAACCATATGTATATTTAACATGTAAAACAGCTGTATCATTAGGTTAGGTATTCGATAAAAAACCATAAAATTTAAATTAAATAGAATATATAATATGAATATATCATGTCCACATAGGCATTGTGAAAAATATTCCGGTTTAGGAAATATATCATAAAATATTTTTTATTTCGATAAAGAAAATGTACATTTGTTTTTTGATAGCTTTAATTGGTCATATAAATATTATGAACAGTGTACCAAAGTATAATGCCCAAGACGTTCTGTCAATCTGACAGTTGAACTCCAATTTAAAATAGACGTATCGTTTCTAAAGAGAAAATGGTATCACACAAGGCCAAATAATAAATCTTAATGTATTGCAAAATCCGCCTAAGATTATC
>BROG01000064.1:460000-495000 GCA_030159075.1 Atrina japonica | reverse complement strand
GCATTCTTAAATTATTTGAAAAGAAAACAATGTCCCATGTTAACCCACATCCGTGGTAATTTGGTCCAAACGTTGTGTCATATGCGTTCAAGTTTTACAAAATATAAAATATATGAAACACATTTCATTTTCCGCTTTATTTATGGCTCCTCTTTATAATCTCTATCGACGAGGAATTATTATAATTATAATTAAATTGCTAAATTTTAATTGAATCGCATGTAGAATGGAAATGGTAAAAAGAATGGTGACGGTGTTAAATCATTATTAATTTCTAACACTTTTGAAAATTGTAATTATATTATAAATCCAACCCGGTTCTTGTGATTTCATGATCTCTCAATATATGTGTATTATTCTTGACATATACGTTTCTTCGTGCAGAAAACCGAGAACAGAGATTCAAAACCGATGTTTTGTCTAACTGGTCAATATGTTCGCCTTGTAAGTTAAGGTACCCGGTTGATTACTCAGTGAATGTGTAATAGACGATCTCTGAGTTGGGAACTTGGGTACTAAAATGTTTTCTGACTGTAGCTCGAAATAAGAAATACAAATATATAGCAATCAAAATTATCTACCCAGTTAAGAGATAATTGCATATGTTCATACGTGAAATATTTGGGACTTTAAACAATAAGATAATGTTAATATCCTGATAAAGGTTTTTGGAAAGAATCACAGTTTTTATTAATATTATAATTTGCTTTTTTGTTTCTGTTTTTTTTGTTTTTGTTTTTTTTTTTTTTGTTGTTTTTTTTTCTTTTTTTTGCTCGACACCTCTTCAGTGACAGCATTTTGAAATTATTTTCGCAAACTAATTATTTCCTTTCCTTTACATATTTCTTCTAGCACAAATAAAGACTTAAATAGGTTATACTTCAAAACAAAATTATCGACAAAACTAATGTCATCTTACCTAAACTGTCACAGTGTGAAACATATCCCAACATACATATCCCAACATACATATCCCAACATTCATATCCCAACATACATATCCCAACATACATATCCCAACATACATATCCCAACATACATATCCCAACACACATATCTGCCTTGAGTATGTGTTTTAATGAGGGAAAGAATTTTAAAATTTGCAAATCCATGTATCTTTACTTTTTAATTTAGAACACACACGTGGAATGACAACTAAAGCGACAAAATCATAAAGGGCGATAACTATGATCCCTCTTTAAAAATATCTTGAAAGCTTATAACGTCTACAGCATTCAAACTTAGATAGATTACTGTAATGTTGAAAAACATTATGGTCATCATTGGGTTGATACTTGAGAACTTCTGCACGGATGTGTTTCCCATTTAAGTGCTACAATTACGATATATGACATCATAATTGTCAAAAATGGCAAATTGACATTCTGAAAGTGATTACGATTAATCATAATCACCATAACGTTTAATAATAACTCAAGAAAATGTTTGATATTGGCAAATCAATATTAAGTTTGATCACCATTTAGGCACCATGATACATGTTACATAAAAGGACAATGCATCATACAGGAAAATGTTATCAAATTGCGCTTAATACAGCCTATGAAAACATAGTATGGACTTGTTCAAGTATTTTATTTATTTCGTTTATAACATTAGTAATATGTGTACTATTAATCTAATTACATATGCTAAGTCAGTGTAAAGAGATTTAAAGTGTTCCCAAATAAATTAAAAGGATCCGTGTTTCTCAATCCAAATTCTCTTCCACATGATATGTTAAAGATCCACTAATTTTGTTTAAACCAAAACAGGTGGCAGAGTAATTTTGACAATGTGACACAGATAATTTCACCATTTGATACTAAATTTATTACATGTTTTCAATAACTATTTTCTCTTTCAATAATATTTTTTCCCTTTTGATTTTATAGGTTTCTTTGAACTCCATTCGAATCCATTAGAGTAACGCCATATGAACACACTGATGTGGTACAGTACAATTTCATCTCCATAACGAATATTTCTTTTGATATGTTCGTCCATTGGTGTCTTAAAACGTAAGAATTAGATTAAATCTCAGATTACTATAGTATTCTTAGCTTAGTCTGCTTAACCATACCGACTTAAATCTTCAGACATAAACAATTCTTAAGTACTGTTATATAAAGATACAAACAATCACAGGCAACACCAAATTATAAATCTTCTGGACGCCCTGGATAAAATGTGGTGAATATTGGACAAACAGAGATGGGATCAGATGCCATGGATCAGTAAGCGCCCTTTTCGTCTGTTGACTCAAAGTGTCATTGCATGTTTGATGCCATTAAAACTACAAATATTTATGTACTAAAGTAATAAGAAATAAATCAATTTTCAAAAAAAAAAAAAGAATTGAAAATGACATTCAATTCTTAATTTGTTTTGAATAATTAAAATCAAGCAACTGTCATATATGACCGATGTTAGATAAATGATCGAATTCAAAATATAAAAAAGTAAAAATGAAGAAGTACCAATTAATAATCGGAGCTCAAGTCCATTAGAACACGACGAATTAGTGTGCAAATAGTCTCAACATGAAGAACAACTGCGAATCCCAAATGGGATTGGACCAAGTGTCCGGAAGGAGTCAGTATCCTTTGCTGGCATGCCACACCTGTCGCAAATGTTCAATGGAAACCTTTTTAGTTCGATGAACGAGTCAAATTCAATGAAAAGGTAAGTTCGGTGAAAATCATATTAAATGACCGATGTTAGATAAATGATCGAATTCAAAATGTAGAAAAGATCTGGATAAATAATATTGAAGATAATTTCATTCCAAAATCAATAATTTTCGACCCATCAATTATAGTAGACATTTCATACAATAAGGACACGAACCGGTACAGACTGTACACGGTAAAGAAGCCTTAGAAAATAAGCAATTGAGTAAGACCTGAAAACATAAATGTCATGTTTTTGAAAATTTTGAAGATGTTGAAGACAAAAGAACACATGTGGTATGCTATGAAATACAAAAATCTAACTAACTACCAACAACTAAGTAAAATTGAAGAAGTACCTATCAATAATCAAAAACTCAAGTCCATTATAACATTAGACGAATTAGATGTCCAAATGGTCTCAACATGAAGAACAAGTACGAATCCCATACGGGATAAGACCAGGTGTCCGAAAGGAGTCAGCAACTTCTGCTGGCATGCCACACCCGTCGCAAATGTTCCATGGAAACCTTTCTAGTTTGATGAACGGGTCAAATTCGGTAAAAAGGTCACGTTTGGTGATGAGATCAATTTCGGTGAAAAGCATGATTGCTGAAACCGAGTCACTGTCTGTGGCTGTGATCCAGAATGCTAACAACGAAACCTTGTGTAAGTAGTTTATTAACTAGTCGTTTAGCTCTCAGAATAAATCATTCATAAGAAGAACATGCACTGGCATGATGTATAAGTTGTGAAATGAAAACGCCATAGGCAGGAGAAGATGGAATATTACTACTTAGAAACGGGAAGTATGAACAGGCTAAATGTTCAAAGGACTTTACAAATATGATAATGATTGGACAAACGCGGACCTCCAAATAATCAATAGATGGAACCAGGTGTCATGGAGGAGTCATTGTCCACCAGTCATTTCCGCCTTCCACAATCAAATTCAGTTAAAATCATTTTGAAGAATAACTCCTGTAGAGACAATACAACAATTAATATATCGTCTTGAGAAAATGTCCCCCACCCTTTTTTATCGCAAATCTATAACTTTGGTATTATGCTTATGATATAACAGATAACTTAACATTGAATTAGAGAAAAAGGTTAATTGCAAACAATGTCATTAAACCGAGCGTAAAATTTGCATACATTTTACTTTCTCATTGTGCTTTGTGATAATAGCTCAAAACGATCAGTAATTTGCTGTTGTGTGTGAAATAATCATATTATTCCACAAGATTTGGCACATCGGATCATCTGCGAGATTAAAACACTATATGCAGGCAGGCAACGGATAATTTCTCTGCTGGTGGACTGTCTCCGAGGTATACATAAGCCAGTACCTGATTTTTCGGTACCAGCCGATTATTTTATACTAAAGTCATATTTTGCGTTGATAGCACCATTTAAATGCTGAGATATTCATTTTACAGTGGCTACTCTTATAGAGGCTTTAAATACATTTAGATTTATTGTTTGGCCTTGTATGATACCATTTCTTCTTTCTGAAATATACATCAAATTATACATTAACGAAGTTTCATTGACAGAAACGCTCGTCTTTAGGCCTCTTTTATAAAACTATTGTTAATAACTTTGGTATTGTTTATCATATAAAGTACTACTATAATGTAAACAATTGATGATAGGATAGCCGAAATCGTCATATTTATTAGAATTTTTGTTGTCAATTTCACGTTGTCTATATTAAGTATATCATATGATATATTATATGTATGATTATAAACAATATGATTCGATATGATATGATCGATAACATGATATGATAGGTAAATAACATAGTATGATATAATAAATAAAATGACATTATATTATAGATAACATTATATGATAGATAACATTATATAATAGATTACATGGTATAATGTTATAGAAAACGTTGTATGATTGATAGATAACTTGGTATGATATGATAAATAATATGATATAATAGATAACATGATATAATATTATAGGTCATATTAATAAATTTATAGATAGCATGATATAATAGATCACATGATATGATATTATAGATAACATGATATGATATGATTGGTAACATGATATAGTCTGATAGATAAATTGATATATCATAGATAACATGATGTAAAAGATAACATTTATTATATAATAGATGGCATGATATGCTATGATATGATATGATAGATAACCCTATGATATGATAGCTAATATCATATGATAGATAATATGATATGATCTGATAGCTAACATGATATGATAGATAACACGATAAGATATGATAGATGACATGATAAGATATGATGGATAACATGATAAGATATGATAGATAACATGATAAGATATGATAGATAACACGATAAGATATGATAGATGACATGATAAGATATGATGGATAACATGATAAGATATGATAGATAACATGATATATGATAGGTAACATGAAATGATAGATTATATGATATGATAGATAACATGATATGATAGATAACATTATAATTATGGTGTGAAAGATAATATAATATCATAGATAATATATAATATGATAGATAACATGACGTGATATAATAGATAACATGATGTGATATGATAGATAACATGACGTGATATAATAGATAACATGATAATGATATGGTGTCTCCACAATGACAAATAACTGCATTAGACCTTAACCTTACTGTACCGACAGCACGACAAGAATTGTCTATCGTACATTTGTATAGACTTGAATTAATTATAACATTTCCCGAACGTACAATAGGCAACACGACATATTGTTTTATTATTATAATTAAAGTAATAGAGAATCCGTCTTGTGTTAGTTTGCGCAGAATGGTATCGTATCGATGTACGTCTAAGGATCAACAAAACATCCACACAAACCATTATACCATCATACATTATACCATCATACATTATACCATCATACATTATACCATCATACATTATACCACCATACATTGTACCATCATACATTATACCATCATATACAAGTTAAATTCTGATTAAGGAAAATTCATTAAATTTTTTGTAAAACCTATAACACTATAAGACCATTAGTGAGGCCTATAACTCTGAATTCTGTATTAGTATTTTATAACATTCGTTTTGTTATTATCAAAGCGTGAACATGGCTATCAAATGTCCGCGTCTTAATTACATTACTCATTCTAATAATTCTGACCTTGGTTCTGTGAAACAGAGCATTTCTATTGACGATCATTATTAAACTTCTGTTACACACTTCAAGCTTTGGTTCATCGACATTGAATGACATTTGGAATGTCGCTATTCATTAAACAGAATAATTCCTTGTTTATTTACTGTTAAATATTACTATATTTCTCGCCTTGTTTATGTTTGTATGTTTCATTAAGCATTTTAATGGGTCGTTATAGAGTATAGGATGTAATATCGAATCCAGCTTCACCAACCATAACAAAAACACAATACATTAACACAATTGCTTTATTTTTTACCTGTACCAGGTGGGCAATGTTATGATCATTGAAGGAACGTAGTAGCTAGAGTACAAGACGAGAAACCAACAAAAGTTTGATCTGGCCTTGGTGTCACCAATTCGATATGATGACAACTTGATCTAATCCCTCATAGTAACATTCTTTTTCATTGGATAAGCTTACCACAACTGCACAGTATTATTCGTTATGAATTATACATACATTTCTATTGAATGTTTTTTTTATATGTTACCTTCTAATGAATAATGCACAAACTTAAACATACTGACATTAGAGCTCAATATCAGCAAAAACATGGAATTTATGAATATTTCCAAGCGACTTTAACTTTTTGTGGACTGACATATATCCACTATGGTGAGTAATAATTGAAAACTTTGGGATAAGTATTGCACGGGTTTCATTTATATATGTGTGTATCTGGTATATAGTCCAAAACATATTCATTACTGTACAACAGAATTGTTCGCTATCACTCGTTAAAATTTCAGCAACGGTCACAGCATAACATTGCGTTTAGACAGGCTTATTACAGAAGTACATAATAATTGCCCATATAGTATCCTTCATAAAGTGTTTCACTTCTGCCATTCGATTCGAGTTGTTTGATCGGTAGCATCATTTTGGTATCTGGCAATAGCCGACTGAAACGGTAATGTGAAAATAAATCAGTTTGTATCATTGCTTCAAAAATCGGGTAAATAGAAAACCAGTCGTCCCATTGTCGTGAAGTATATGATTTCAAATTTGATTTAGTTGAAGTTGTAATTTTTGTTGACGTGATCGTCAGCTATTTATTTCATAAAATGATTGTCTATGTATCATAAATAACTACAGCTAAGATAATTTACCTGCGAACTGGGTCATGTTACACAAAATTACCGAAGTTATGGAGAAACCGTACGCCCCAGTATGGCAGATCACATACATTTATAGATTACACTAAAGTGAGTGTGTCTCACCTTTACGTGGACTTGTCAATGACACAGATATCTGATTGTGTAATACAGATACGATCATTAAATCATGGATTTTTCAGATATTATATTTTCCCTCATAATTCTTATTATAAATGTTACAATTGTAACTAAATATCTTTGAATATTTTGTCACATTTGATTATGGATGACATGACCTAGGGAAGAGCGTTAAATGTTTAGTATCGAGTAAACTGTTATCATACACAATCATAAAACACAAAAACAATATCCTGCAAATATACATAGATAAATAGGTAGGTAGGTAGGTAGGTAGGTAGGTAGGTAGGTAGATAGATAGATAGATAGATAGATAGATAGATAGATAGATAGATAGATAGATAGATAGATAGATAGATAGATAGATAAATAAATAGATAGATAGATAGATAGATAGATAGATAGATAAGTAGATAGATAGATAGATAGATAGATAGACAGACAGACAGACAGACAGATAGATAGATAGATAGATAGATAGAAAGATAGATAGATAGATGGATGGATAAGTAGATAGGTAAATAGATAGATAGACAGACAGACAGACAGACAGACAGATAGATGGATAGATAGATAGATAGATAGATAGATAGATAGATAGATAGATAGATAGATAGATAGATAGAAAGATAGATAGATAGATATAAACAGACAGATAGATCGACAGACAGACAGACAAAGATAAACAGATAGATAGATAAATATATAGGTAGATAGATATACAGAAAGATAATCATATACATAATTCTGTTTAGTTTTATTTCTTTTCAATTTCCATAAAAATATGATGACGAATATGACAGTGATGATGATTATGATGACGATGGTGACGACGACGATGGTGACTACGACGACGACGACGGCGGCGGCGATGATGATGATGATGATGATGATGATGATGATGATGATGATGATGATGATGATGATGATGATGATGATGATTATAATGATGATGATGATGATGGTAATGATGAATTAAATGCTATTCTGATGGTCCTCTGAAAGTCATCATGTAAAATATTATAACTTTGGTTGAAAACTTACCATCATTTCCAGATTGGCGGTTTCAGGTATGAAAACACCTATTAGGGCAGTGATCATCGAAAAATTTGAGTAAATCATCTTGTAGATCTTGACCATGACTTGCAATCATTTTAATACTATCCATCTCTCCTGTGAAATGGAATATTGACAATTTGATAATAAACTAGCTATACAAAAGTAAATGCATCTTAAATCAATAATATACCTGTAAATTATTTTTAATCATGCAAATGCTTTAATTTAAACCCGAGTTTCAAAGGTTTAAATACAAAACCTATTTTTAGAAATGGTAACGAAGAGATTATATATCGGAGACATACAATAATTCATATATAATTCATGAAACATTCCCGTAAAACAAACATTCTTCACCTATGATGTCAATTTCAAAACGCAGTAATATTCAAATTGTGTTTAAAACGGTTTTTAAGATCAATTATAAGTAATCATTACGTAATAGAAGCAATACCCAGGTACAAATGATAGGCTATTGAATTTCAAAGAAACCAATCAATGTGTTCGGATAAAAGCATCAAAAGAAATGTAGAAGAAATGCATTTGTTCTGATGAAAACATTTTACTTTCAGCGATTCATTATACGCCATTCGTTCATATTACAGTTTACTGTAAACTGAGAACAGTTTGTTGGCTACAATCATGTTTAAATGTCAGTTTATTTACAAAAAGAAATCTTAATTACCTTGAACAAAAGAATTTTTAACAAATTGTTTTTGATTTTTGTTAATACATTTTATGCATAATCACCTGCTTTGTTTTGTTTTTGTAAATAAACGTTTTTAGCAATAATAACTTTATACAATGAGTTACCTTTCTTTGATTTGTAATATACTAGTGTTTTACAAGCTTTAGATTTGAAATATCTTACATATAAATTAATTACGAATGTACGAACGCAGACATAAAACGACCAATAAAGTATACGTAAACCCTACCATAGTTATCCAAAAACACGTAAATAAAAAGGTTGAGAAATGGATAGAAAGTATTTCACACATAAAATATAAAATTGGAACAGTTTTCGATGGATTTTCTGAAATGAAGAAGGCAAAGATATGAAGAAAAGGTGAATGCATCTTTACTACAACAGACGGCTTATTTCATCCTGAATTATTCCGGGGTACACTGAATATATCTGGTCTAGCACCCATTCATCCCCAACCCCGATCCACCCTGCGGACTTGCAACTATTCTCCTACTCATATAGGACCACATTTATTGCCTTTTAAGGTTCAGACATGCTTAACGGTTCTTGTGTACAATAATGTTGTCATTACGGAACAACGCAAAATACTTTCTCCTGAAATGTTAAAGTAATGTATAGATAACAGATATGGGATTACCAAATTCAAAATTGAAATTCATATTACTATAAATCCAGAAACTTTCGCCGGACTTTATTTTCGCGATACATAAGTTCAGAATATAATTTTTTCGCGAGATGATATTATCCCGATTTTAAATACCCATTTCTTCATACTATTTTCATACTTCATTACGTCATAATTTCATAATTTCGCGAGCGAGTTTTCGCGAATAAAACTAGATTTTCGGTAGTTAAACGGTTTATTCTCAAATGTGACTGAACCTGTGACCTAGGGATACATTTGAACGGTACCTTCGAGTTGCCCAGAAGTTTCTATATGGACAAGACTCAGACTGCAAACAAAGTATCTGTTTCTGAGCAATATATTTGAGTTCCTGTAATGTACATTGTTATTGAACAGAAAAAAATGTATCTATCATTTGTTTGCAGATTTCAAAAGGAAAACATTTTACCTTGCGCTGATTTGACGCATTGTTGCAGCTTTAATATTTTGTGCCGAAGAGTAGATTGTAATCCCTGTTATGATTTAATCTAGACTCGTTGTGTTTCTAAGCATGTACCAATTAATCTTGGGAGACCTATATATGGCATTTCTAGGTGGGTATTTTAAATGGTATTGTACTTGTTAAATCGGCACACTGATAATAGTACATGCAACATTTATTTGTTTCATACTGCTACATCAAAAGTTGACATAATTTTTTAAATTTGAATGTCACTATCTAATATTTAAACTTTTAATATAACACTAGTACCATTAAAGCTTATAAATGAATGAAAAATACGGCTACATCGGATATATATTCATCCCGTGAAGGGGATATGACGTGTCGGGTATATCTTACTCGTCTAAAGGGGAGTCCGACATATCGGGTATCGATGTGAGGATTGGATACCAATTCTTTACTTCAAAACATAACTGAGGGTATAGGTATATCTGCAGTGTTTGGAGACCAGGTCTTTCAGCAAACTGTCGGCAACCCCATGGGAACCAAATGTGCCCCTTTATTGGCTGACCTATTCCTTGGTTCATATGAAGCAGCTTGATTAAGAAGTTTGTGACTAAATAGGGGCTAGCGGTGACCTTTAATTTGACATTTAGATATATCAACGACGTTTTGTCAATTAATAATGACAATTGTCATACATATATCAATGTGATATATCCCAACTATCTAAAAATAAAAGACATAACAGAATCAAGCACACACGCTTCCTACTTGGACATTTTACTTACTATAGACACCGACGGGAAATTTACAACAGGTTATACGACGGACGCGACGATTTCGGATTTCCAATCTTCAATTTCCACGTTTAAATAGTAATATATCACCATCACCTGTTTATGGTATTTGTATTTACCATCGAGTAGCAGCGACACTATATAACCATTATAAGAAAATTGTCGTTTATCATCTCATGAATGCCAACTGCGTAGGACTCGTTTGTGTTTCAGGAACATTTGTCAGACACTCGGCTTCAGTCGATACCTGCATCTATTCTTTCAAACAGTGAATTTAAAATTCACTATGTCAATTTAACACCAGAATTCTTCACGAATTCGTCTTTTGACGACTGTATCTTTAACTTTCATACGTCGAAGCAACCAACATCCACTGTTCTGAAGCAGCGTTCTTTGTATATACGTTATTGCGCATTGTTACAAGCGTAAACAGTCCGCAGACAAAATAAAAGTTAGACAAATTATACTGACTGTCAGTATTAATTTCCATTTTACATGATCGCCTAAATTCATCTTGTTGATTTAAAATCAATAAAAGTTTATCTAATAGAGTATATTAATTTTTTGTCACTTCTTTACATTTTTTTCCAGGGACTATTTTGATTGTAGGCCTAATCAATGAGCCGTTGGCTCTTCCAGGCATTGTATGTACATGAATGATTGAGCAGGAAATTTGAATTCGAATTATTAAACGGTAAATGAAAAATGGGATAGCTTAAGGAATAAGTAAATATAAAGATTGAATAGCTGTCAGTTGGCATTCATAGCCTTGTGAATGCTAACTGGACAGAGGCAAATTCATCATGAAGCGCTAACGCACTTCATGAAATTTGCCTGAGTCCAGTTGGCATTCATAAGTCCATGAATGCCCACTGACAGCAGTTCAATCCTTAAATATTTCGCAGATGATTCGATATGTCGATCATGTTCAGCATATGAACATTTCATATACAGAGGCAAACTGCTTACTGGTAAGTTGTTGTCACAGGGAGATTTGGAATCAAGTTTGATATCAACGTTCCGCGAATTTTACCGTCGGTTTAATGGCCTTGTTTGCAATTGTTATGTTTCATTTAATGAAATTTTAAGTTACCTGTTCGGTTGTTGTGTCGTCTGTAAAAATTATGACGAGGATTTTTACCTCACTTGTTTCATATGAATTTGACTGTGGACTTCTGGCAAGTGTGACCGACCAACAGGGGATGCTTACCCATCCATGCCACCTGATCCCACCTCTGGCTCTGGATTGCTTGTCCAGTCTTAACGGGTTTTGAATATTGTTTGTTAAACATCCTGGTGATTAATACTTAGGTGTTTGTGATTTTTTATTTTAGAAAGGATGTATATCATTTCTGTTACTCCTATATTCTAATTTAGTAGACGGGGTTCACATATTAAGCAAAATCAAATCTAAATTCTCGGATGTGTTAGTCACAATACATTGAGACATTCCATATCCTACCAGTTCAAGAAGAAACAGAGCACTACGGAGCGTTTGTATGTACAAGTTTTCTCTCTAATTCTGCGAAAAAAGATCGGGAATATCGCTTTACTAACCAGAGGGTAAATTCTGAAACTGATCCTAACTGTGCCTGTCCCGGAAAGCATATCGACACACTACAGATAATGAAGTATGTGTATATTTGATTCTCTATGGATGGGCCCACTTTCTCTGGCCGATGAAAACCAAAGACATATCCTTGATATATTATCCTGCTTCACAGTTGTCAATATGTTGCTCGAAAGAAATTCGTGAATTAAGATAATTACATACATCAAGATTCATCTTTAAACAAAAAATTTACTGCATTTCAAATTTATTATTTCAATTCCTACAAAGTTGTTCTCAGATCCTACAAGATATCATGGCGATTTTATGACTACCGTTAAGTATCGCTCCATGTAAGATGAAGTGCTTCTGAGATGCAAAATTCATCAAAGATCTCTTATCATAAGTACTGAGTTTATATGAACACGAGGACGAAATTACCCGTGATCTATCGTGCCGATACTAAAAATCGAAACATTTAAAACCTTATCTCAAACAAAAAGCAATACAAATACCGCACAGAATGAATATGACGACAACGATGATGATGATAATTATGGCGATGATGATGCTGCTGCTAATGATGATGATGATGACGACGACGATGATGATGATGACGAATTTTACATTAAAACCGAATGTTAAAATTAAATAGAAATCGACTTGCCACATTTATAGACCGTATGTAGGAATTTTTTCGGTTTTTTTTTCGCGCGGTCACTGGACATTCAATATTATCTTCTAATCTTTCAATTATGGTGATTTTACGGAGACCGCATGAAAGTATATGAAGGAATCTAAAACTGTGGTTCAAGTATGACTGGAATCGTCGTATTTCAAAGCACAATTCTCTTGACCAACGGAGACACATGTAATGACTGCTTTCTAGGCATTTTTTTTTTACACTTTAATAATATCTAGGAAGACAATTTGAGTATGTCAGGTCATTTAGTTAATTGGTAAGTAAAACATATAAAGTAGGTCAATTCCTCCCCTATATTTTAAATCTATAATAAGTCGGTACATTCCCAAAATGTCTATAAGGAAAACTTTACATAAAATTCAATTTCTGCTACTAGTATTCCTCATTTTGTCTTCTAAGAAATGTGTTGTATATCAGGCATATTCGCTAAAATATCTGGTACCTACAAATTTAATCAGGTTATTATGAGCACGTATCTATATAGAAAATGGACTCAAATAGTTTTCATTTTAATCAAGATTTGTTTTCTATTACTTTTTAATTCGCTTAAATGGAAAGTAAATTTTAGCATGATGACTTATTGATTGGAGATCAGCATATATTTATTTGTTCATCATTTATTCATTGATTTATTAATTTATTTATTTATTTATAAATCATTCGTTTATTTATTTAGCATTTATTTATTTATCTATTTATTTATTTATTTATCATTCGTTTATTTTTTAAGCATTTTATTTATTTATCCATCTATCTATTTATTCTTTATTTATTAAGCATTTATTTATTTATTTATTTATTCATTCATTTAGCATTTATTTATCTATTTATTTATTAAGCATTTATTTATCTATTAAGCATTTATTTATTTATTTATTTATTTATCTGACTATTTATTTAGTATTTTTATCTATTTGTTTTTTTTCCTATTTAATTATAACCGTTTATTTACGTACACTTTTTCATATGCTCAACACAAAGTTAAGGGTCACTGCATTCAGCTGGCTAAAGATCAACAAACGATACAACGCTTGCACATGTGTATGTAGTGTATTCAAGCTTCCATATGTAATTCTTACATGCACATTTAGCTACAGATTCCTATTGAATCATGTCATAATATTTGCTCACAACAGATTTACATACGTTGGGTATAATCATATTTTTTATTGGTCATTTGATAATTTTCGAGAGATTTTATTTCGTCTTCTTGTATTATAGGGTAGATAAGATAAATAATAACTTTTCAGTCCCTTTCATCGGGGTGTAAAAAGAAATCGATATCACGTGACTTATTCCCCAACAGATTTATGCCCTTCAGATATAGAGAATTTTCGTAGCAATCTGATTACGATATTCGTAAAATGACTGACAGACATCGATCAGTTGATTGGCTGAAAGATTTAGATGATATCTATCGATTTTTTCCAACATCCTAACATTAATTTTATCATGTCGGTTTAGATTAGCTATACCTGAGAATTACCTGTTACATATATACATGTAAAGTTCCAACAATAACACAAAATCTGATAACTTGAATAATGTCGATGTCCCCCATATATATATGTGATGCGATATATATATATCGCATCACAAAGCCGAATCAAAACCATGTGATTTATTTATTTATTACTTATATATATATTTATTTATTTATTCATTTATTCATTTATTTATTTATTTATTTATTTATTTATTTATTTATATATTTATGCAGATTATATTTTAAATATTTAAATTAAATCACCTTAATCATATATACATGTATATAGCCTTCACATTTTTTGCTCGAGTTGACAAATATATGTACTCAAGTGTTATTGCAATTTAGAATTTCAAATTTAGTGATTTCTGAATACGTAAATCACCGACTTCTCAGGTTCTGATATTAACGGGTAAGCTAGATTTTCAACGGTACTGGATAGCAGATAATATATATTTGTTTGGGATTATACAGCTAAGAATGTATTAGAATTATAAATACGTTACGCATATCAACTGCACGAGTGATTTTGAAAAGAGAAAGGAACATTTTTTGCACCTGATTCCCAGGCGAAATGCCATCCAGAAATATATTTGCTATTAACTTGTTCCTATGACATGGAATTTATTATCGTATAACGTGCAGAAAATGTGATTAAGTGCTGTGATAGTTAACTTCACGTCAGAGCGGCCGAGTCGTAAGTAAATTTGATATTTTTCAAGGGAATTTATATATGTATGAAATAGATTATTTATTAAGATACACGACCATATGTTGCCGTCTCTTTCTTTCGTTAATAACTGCGTTAAAAGTTTCGCAATAGTGCATGTTAAATCTCTTATCACAACTGCGTTTTATTACGTCATCAGATTTGAAATCTCGATAACATTTTATATCCATTCCTGATAAAAATCCTTTTAACTTTTTCAGATCCTTATCGGTGAAAACAAGTTCGGATTAAACCTTTTTATCAGCTTTCTACCGAACCCTATGGGAACAGAGATGGTTTACATGTTGGTCGCTAAATTACTCGATCCACTACGGTGTTGTTTGCCATCATAGATACTGTCAGGTTTACCACGCCCTCGAGGCAAAGTCTTCACTTCTGCCCCGCCCGTTGTTATTCCAAGGTGTCGCTTCTAGTATTTATGAAAACAAAACATATTGTTCGGCGCGTTATCATATATAAACATTTACACAGAATTATTTGTCTAACAGACGAGGTAAATGGTCCCTTGAAGGGAATATTTTCGCGGAAAATTCCATACATCAAAGATGAGCTCGGTATTTTAATCGTTTGATTTGCGTGAAATTCAATGTCAATAGTGGATATTTCAACAAAGAAAAGTGTTAGAAAGTTAAGATTACGATAAACAAAATATACAGATCTGTCAATCAAATTAAAGCAGAAAGAAAGTATCGCTTTCGTAATTATCAAAATGTTTGTTTGTATCCCTGAAATGTTTCTTTTTCTCTCGTGGAGCCCTATATTAAATAGAGATTTTTATTTCAGATAAGGTACCAGATAGATAATTAAAATCATGTACAACATGGATTTAACACACACACACACACACACACACACATATATATATATATATATATATATATATATATATATATATAACTTTTTATTTTTGTTTATTTTCATTACGTTGTCAGACAGCCTTATTCCAATAAAAAAGTAATAAAGAAAAAAGTACTATCTAAAACTTAACATGGCAGATGTTTCTTCAATTTAATTTAAAAATTGATTCATCAAAACAGATGTGTATATCACATATTTCATGTGCCTCTGCTGTGATATTCACAAATTTGCTTAATGAATATATATATATATATATATATATATATATATATATATATATATATATATATATATATATATATATATATATATATATATATATATATATATAGGGTCAGAACAATTTTAGATATATTTACAACTTATTTACATTATCAAGTTGCGGTAATTTTTCATTGCAATCAAATGTTAACAGGATTATTGGAACTTTTAGTTCAGTAACCAAGATGGTCTATATCTATCTTCCACTCATTCATATTTATGCATTTTCAGTTCGTGGGAAAATATAAAAATGTGAAACATTTTCAGTTTTATTTACCAATGTTGAAATTAATATAAGTAGATATATCAGGGATTCACTTTAACAATTACCCTTTTTACTTTACAATAATCGGTAGAAAAGTGTTCATTTATTTATTACGATGGGCTTAAGTGTATATTATGGGCGTTTACCTTCTGTACATTATTTTCATGTTTGGTATACTGTGTTTTGATGAGACAGCCATTGGTTTTAAGACGAGAAGCCTCCCACACACCAACACAGCGTTTGCTTATCAGAGACATTCTTTTCCCTCTTTGCCATACAGTTCTCAAAGAACAACGATTGTGAGCAATGCTCTAATCTAACAGGAGCGGTTATTTACCAATATAACACAAATACCATGGTACTTCTTACAACAACCTTTGGACATTTATAACGACTAGGTCCGTGGAACATATCAAAGGCCATTCTATATATTTACATAGATTCCCATGTAAATCTTGATCGGAACAATCCTGAAGTTTGCTATCAGCAATATGGTGAATGAGGAATTGATTAACAGACAGTCAATGGATGTCTAGAGTACAACACTGATATGATCGAGTAAACCATGAAATTGTGTATTAGCAAGAAAGAAAATATACAAACACAAACTAACAGTCGGAACTAAATATCATGAAGTTTTAACTTATTTTATATACCAATATGTTCTCCAATTATAAGATTCGCAAATTTAAAGGCATGCAGGCTGTCATTTTGACTAAAAATATCCCGCGATAAGACACAGATATATTGCGGTAGAAAATTTAAACATATACATTTATTGCTTAGAATTAATGAAATTCGTCGGCGATAGATGTTCCTGCCATCCATGTAAGAAAAATGTTTACAAGCCCTTTGTTCACATTCTATTTCTTTTCGCAAAATTATTATAAAAAAAATTTTCAACCCGTGATTTTTTAAAAACATTATATTTGTATAAAAAGTCGAATATTTGAAACTTTTATACAAACAAAAATCCATTTTGACAGGTTCTATGCCTTTACGTAACATATCATTTATACTGAAATCAAATTTTTTAAATCCAAATTTGAAATTTTTAAAGTGAGCACACAACTACACCTTCTAACTTTTAAATTTTCAATTAAAATGTTGGCAAATAACTAAAATTGAAAATCACGAGTTCATAAAAATTAATAAGCCAGATTATTATATATCAAATACATGTATATAAAAAATAGACGTTTAGCCGTTACGTGGAGATGGGAGCGGGGGAAGGAGAGATAAATAGATACAACAGGGAAGGAGATGGGAGCGTTTGTTACAACATGTTTACGCATTGTCAAATGAACACTCCTGTACAGATCGCTCCAGTTATAGTAATTTTATTTTGTTGTTCATTTGTAATCCTCGTCAAAAGAAAGACAAGAGATTTTGATTATGATACGAGTCTGTCTTTCTGCATTAATACAGACTAAAATCACTTTTATGATTTGATTAGCGTTTATTTAATAAAATAAATTTGTGGTATCTATTGGGAAAGGCATAAGTCCGTGTTCCTCGTCATATCGGCAACTGGATAGGTCTGTTTTTGACGAACTTCACAGTCGTATCTCAGATTGTCGACGATAAAACTTTATTAATCTAAAATCCACAACAATCCAGATTTTATGAAAGTCAAATTACCCCGATATTTTAATACCGTAATTTCCACCCTTTATACTTTTATTACTTTTTCCACAGCCCCAAACTTGCCAATGAATCCGCTTTGTGTTAAGTTTGAGTATTAATCTGAGCTAATGAACAATTTATATAATTGCTATTAATTCCATGTACTTGATATGACATAATGTGTCCAAATGTTTTCTCAATAAAATTACATTTAAAGTCAAGATTACTATCATATGATTCATCACCATATACAGTTTAACTTGCTTTTGTCTTAAAACCTTTAAAGTCAACTCGCATTCATTTTCGTTCAATTTTGTCTAAATGACAATAGACTAATACAAGATCTTATCGCAGCAAACACTAGAATTTTTTTATGAAAATGTGCCCTAAAAGGGTGGCCCGCAGCGGACATGGAACTAACTAATTCCGGGACATCTTTTTGATCTACGTAAGCGGACCGTATAGGATGCGCATGATTGCTTAGTTTGGGAGTACTCTGTTTTTATTCACTGATCTAAAAATTCTCCCCGCTGGCTGTATGATTGACTTTCGTTGGAATGTCAATGATTACTAAACATATACCATCACTAAATAAAAATGATAAAGCCTGAAGGACTTGCTGGTACTGGATGAGAGCCATTAAAGGAAAAGACGTGAAATATATTAGTAATTGGTTTCAGCTATATCAAAGAGCAATGATATTGATATTGAATACATAATACACAATATTTATAGATGCGTTAAGGGCGCCGGAAAACCACTCATACGGTACCACAAAGTCAATACAAGCGACAAGAGACATATATAATACAATGGCGGCATACAATTCCGTTACATCTATCCGTCGACTAAAAGATATCACCAAATATACTCAGCTATAATGGAGCTGTCACTTTGCATTTGTCAAATTAGAAATGGGAAAGAACGAACCCCCAAATGATAAAAATACTGGTCCCGATGTAATATTGAGTTGTATAGATTCGCGCGATATCTCTTTATCAATTGCGCTGTATAAGGGAGATCTGGTCTGTATCACACGGCTTATCTAACTTACACAATGTTGATAACACAATATCAAACGACACTTGTATAACCAAACGTCAATGATGGATGCAAGCAACGATTGTAGTACATTTCTAAATGCTCGTCATAATTTTTATGTCAAAAATAAGTTTGTGGGCGATATATTTTGAAATCATCTGTCCTTCCATAATCGGAATATAATCTAATAAATTATCTTAGATACCGTAATGATCAGTGAGATAACATCTGAGTCAGGTTAATGTTTTACAGATATGAAATTCAGCTCAGTTTTATTGGTTATTTAGAGCTGATCAACTTGATAAATGAAATTAATGAGAAAGTCTTGAATATGTAACTCACCAAGAAATGACATTTTTTAGTCATAAATTTTGGAATTTTCAGCTCAGCTACACAATATCTCTGGAACAAAAAAAATCTGCTCAATTATGGTTCAGGGAAGAGAATTAAATTCCCATAGTGATTTCTCTCTCTCTCTCTCTCTCTCTCTCTCTCTCTCTCTCTCTCTCTCTCTCTCTCTCTCTCTCTCTCTCTCTCTCTCTCTCATAAATCTACACACACGCACTTCAAATTCAAAATGTTCACAAGTAATGGTTTTTTAGTGTCTCTATATTTTAGATTTTGTTTGTTAATTTTACGAGGCGTTCGCTCTTTGATTATCTTTACTTTATTATTTTAAAATGATGTATCATCATAAAATTAATTTGAACATGATTCTGTTAGATAACACTTTTAACTTAACAAATGAAAACATTGTCCTCCAGAAGGTCAAATACATGAATATCACCTTAATACGATAATTGTAGAATAAAGCTAATAGAGAATAAAGAGATTGGTTGTAACATAATGATAAAATTTGCAAGAATTTTGTTTTTTATAGAACAGCATTGAACTTAACACCAAAATGTCTGTAGTGATTGTATTTTATTTTGAGGAAGAGGGTGAACATAATATCCAATATCGTATATATGTACATTTGTATAAGAAACTGTTATGGCCTTCTCGGTCACTTGATACGCAACCGTATAAAACTCATGACCCCACCTGACAACAAAACTCACGACACCATGACAACAGAACTCATGACACCATGACAACAAAACGCATGATCCACGCTGACAACAAAACTCACAACACCTGACAACAAAACTCACGACACCATGACAACAAAACTCATGAGCCACCCTGACAACAAAACTCACGACACGATGACAACAAAACTCATGAGCCATCCTGACAACAAAACTCATGAGCCAACTTGACAACAAAACTCACGACACCATGACAACAAAACTCATGACCCACCCTGACAACAAAACTCACGACACAATGACAACAAAACTCATGAGCCACCCTGACAACAGAACTCAACACCATGACAACAAAACTCATGATCCACCTGATAACAGAACCCATGTTCCCACATTGACAATAAATCTCCTGACCCCACACTGACAAAAAAAAACTCCTGACCCCACACTGACAAAAATCCATGACCCACCCTGACAAGAAACAAATGACCCCCATCCTGACAGTAGAACCCATAACCCCACCCTGATAACAAAACTCATCACTCTGACTACCTCTATACATGCCTACCAGCTTAGTATTTACACACACACGAGTAGAGATGACTGTTTTCAAGACTCTATCTTTTTAATCGTCAGTATGATGGCCGTAGAAACAGGAGATAATTAAAACACGTCCAGCGAATTACAAAGGTTCTATCGTCTATACACAAGGTCCATTTGCATACTGAGCATGGTAATAAATGACAATAGGTCACCGATACTACCTGGGAGGATATGTCATTGAACAATTTTATATAGCAGCATCTCTATTTAAAATCATCTAGAGATGCTAATCATAAGGTTGATGTTGAAAAAACCCAATTCAATGTACAATATTTCCACCTAAAACTATCTAGAGATGCTAATCAGAAGGCTGATGTTGAAAAACCCAATTCCATGTACAATATTTTCATCTAAAACTATCTTGAGAAAATGCTAACAAGAAGGGTGATGTTGAAATACCCAATTCTGTGTACAATATTTCCATCTAAAACTTACTAGAGAAAATGCTCACCAGAAGGTTGTTGTTGAAATACCCAATTATATGTACAATATTTCCATCTAAAATCATCTAGAAATGCCAATCAGAAGGCTGATGTTGAAATACCATATTCCGTGTACAATATTTCCATCTAAAACTAACTAGAGAAAATGCTTACCAGAAAGTTGTTGTTGAAATACCCAATTCTATGTAAAATATTTCTATCTAAACCTAACTAGAGAAAATGCTAACCAGAACGCTGATGTCGAATTACCCAAATTCTGTGTACAAACTTTACATCTAAAACTAGCAAGAGGTACGCAGAATTTTTTGAATAAAAAACTACCTTTTAAAATTAATTTATCAATAAAAATATGTGTACTTTTTGTTCGGAGCAAATGGAAACAATACAACATTTGTTCTAGAAATGCCATTATATATCACCAGTATGGGTATCTCTTTTGCCTCTTGGTTGAATGAATAAAAAAATAAAAAATGTAAACTTCAATTTTGATATTTATCATGCATTATTCTTCCATAAAGATTACATTGTGCATAAATTATTATATTTTGTGAAATTATATATTTTCTCCCTAAAGACTTGAAATATATGCCTTGCCAAAGATCAGTGGCTTAAAATTGATATTACGATATTATAATAAAATGCAAAAAATGATAATCAACTAATCCATCTGAAAACATTTGTCAAAGATGTCAATTTTTCTTCCTCTATTTTCCTATATTGATGTTGTTGTTTTTCGTCTTATTGTTATTATCAAATGTTTATCAACAAATGTGAATGATGTTTGAAAGATGTCGTTAATTATATTTGTATCTGATCTCCTTATCTATATACTAGTTTGGATATGTATGTATGCTTCATGTGTCTAAATGCTTATGTGCATGTATAGGTATATACATGCATACACAAACAATTCCACTAACAGGTAACTATGGAAACAGAAATACAGGTACATGTATATGCAAATTAATGTGTTCACTACTTTCAATACGCAGTAAACAGACATTATCAAATTTCCCATCCAAATTATCCATTACTGTTGGATCATATTTGAGGACAATTGCGGATATATTGCCTCAGACACTTGTAATGTTGATGAATAAACATTAAAAAAAAAACTAGAGATGCTAGCTAACTAGAGTCTATGTACTGCATTTCTGTCTAATGCAAATCAAGGATTCTTATCAGAAAGCTGTTGTTGAGATACCCATTTTTCTAACACTGACTATTTTAAATAAATATTACCGGAAACATTTTATTATTCACATAATTATCAAAATTTTAATCCTTGCCGGTTACAGAAAATAGATCACACATTATTTTTCTTTCATTTCGTTTTTTGTAGAATATTAGATTAATATGATATAAAGTAGACATCCTTCTTACCATTGCCACATTCTGTGCCATGGACTATATATATCATTCAAAGGACATTGGGTTAATAAATAAAAAATGCCACTTGCAGCTTATGATGCATCGCACACATTGCAGAAACAAATCTGCAAGAACTGACATATACGTAGGGTATACAAACTGATGCAAACAAACTGCAAATGTGTACACAAAACAACCGCCAAATAACGCTGGTACATATAAACATATTAGGCTGAAAACGGTGACTTTTCACATGATGTTTTCCCAGAGGACAGAACGTTATTTCAAGTGGAGCCAGGGTTTTCTGTTTACATTTCTCTCTATTCTTTAGTCAATTTTTTTTAAATTTAAATAACACTCTGCATAAGTTATGTTGTATGACAAAAGTATTACTCGTCAAAAGGTTCAGAACACTGTAAAGAAAGCTGGTGAACATTCGACAAACACGGGACTCAGGGAGATATTGAAGTGAAACCAGGTGATATAGAGAAGTAAGTATCCCCTGTTGACCGATCCCACCCGCCACGAGTCATAGTAAAATTCAATGAAATAATATAAAAATCTCAGATGCCAAAGTATAAATCTTTAGGATGTCCAGGATATAGATACAAATCTGGTAAAAATAAACAAACACGGACCTCTGGAAACCAAGAGAGAAGGTAAGAAATAAATCCTCGTCACAGTTGGTATATACTACTGTTTATCTGATAACTCAACATTTCATCAAAATTACAATAAATCTATAACTTGGTTCCAGTTGTTTGTTTTCATGTACCACTACCCATAAACAAGAGTCCCTTTGACCCGTAATCTACAATTTGATGTAAGATTTGGTAATACGAAATTATCGGTAAATTTACCAAATGGTAAATGTTTGCCTTCAGAAACAAATGTTGAAATTATATTGACATGAATTTACAAATCAAATTACAAATCAAACAGTGGTTATCTGGATTCGTTCCTCACGTATTTCATTTGAATTTAACTGTGTGACCGGTAAACAGGGGATGCTTACTCCTCCATGGCACCTGATCCCACCTCTTGATTTCCAAAGGTCCGTGTTTGTCCATTTTTACCAGATTTGTATCTATATCCTAGACATCATAAAGATTTATACTTTGGTATCCGAGATTTTTTTTATTCAACAGTAAATTGATGTTGACCAAAGTTTTTGTCTTTAGTTTTAAGTTTAGATTTCAAATATCTTCATTAAAATTGCAGATTAATTCAAAAAAAAAAAAGAAAAGAAAAACAGCAGCTGAATAATAAACAAATTAAAATAATTTTTAAAAAGTCAAAAATTGATCTCTGTATAACAGATACATAAAGAAAAGAAGAACACTGCTAGATAACACAACACTGTTTAATGACCAGTATTTAAATTTAGCTGAATGAGAAAACTGGTCAATAGATGAATTATTCAACAGAAAATATAAAATTATTTAAAATTATTTCTAAAATCTTTCAAAACTTATAAACGATTACACTTTGCTTTCGTCTCAACAACTTCAGTTATACTACAGCTATCACTCTATATTATTAGCGATACCAAAGTTATAGTTTTACAGAGGAGTCCAAAAGATACCCTATTTATTTAGCTTTACAGAGGAGTCCAAAAGATACCCTATGTATTTAGTTTTACATAAGAGTCCAAAACATACCTTATGTATTTAGTTTTACATAGGAGCCCAAAACATACCTTATGTATTTAGTTTTACAGAGGAGTCCAAAACATACCTTATGTATTTAGTTTTACAGAGGAGTCCAAAACATACCTTATGTATTTAGTGTTACAGAGGAGTCCAAAACATACCTTATGTATTTAGTTTTACAGAGGAGTCCAAAACATACCTTATGTATTTAGTTTTACATAGGAGTCCAAAACATACCTTATGTATTTAGTTTTACAGAGGAGTCCAAAACATATCCTATGTATTATTCTTCGATATTTCGATGTTAGATATATGTCTGTGAAGACACAGATTTACGATAGGAAATTAATTTCTAACAATGTCGGTTGATATAACAATTAAAACTAAAATTTCTTAGAAAAATATTTTTTTTTCTGAAAATTCGAGTAAATATTAAAGAGAAAATAGCGGGGTTTTTTTCCACAATTTTTTACTATATACATTGAAGTATAGTAACAAAGAAGATATATAAACAGGCATTAAAAACTTACGTTCCTATATATTTTGTGAAAATTGCTTGAGAAACAACAATAAATTTATAAAAAAAAATGTCCAGGATATAGATACGAATCTGGTCAAAATTGGACAAACACGGACCTTTGGAAACCAAGGGGTGGGATCAGGTGTCATGGAGAAGTAAACACCTCCTATTGACCAGCCACACCCTTCGTGAGTCCACTGTGACAGTCAAATCGATACTTCGGTACCAGCTGATAATCTTATATTAAGATAATATTTGGCACTGATAACACCATTTAAATTCCAAATTCCAAAAAAAGCTAAGATAGTTATCTTTTTACAGTGGTTGCTCTGTATGTTTAGATTTATCATTTGACCTTGTATAATACCACTTTGTCTTTAGAAAATACACAGTTATACATTTTAATTTGGAACTCAACTGATGAAGTCTAATAGACAGAAATGATCGTCTTGAGCATTATAACTTTGGTATTATGTTTATAATATTCAAATCCAAATAAAGTACGTGAAGAAAGAATCCTGACCTGATTTTCACCAAATATATAGGAAAAGATATATAAGAATTTCATGTCTGTGTACATTATTTGTTATTTTACATCAATTTAAGTACAGGTCTACCAAGGCAAATTGGCACATGTTTACAAGCACAACGAGTCTAAATTAAGCAGGGATGACAGGCTACTGGTCGACACAAAAGTATTTCAGCTTCAGTAATGCATGGAATCCATGCAAGGTTTTAAGTTTTATCTGCACAACCTATTTTTTTTAAATAGACCGTATTGTTTCGGCTTTTAAGTGAACCCGGTAGACCTATAGTAAAACCGAAATTATTATAATTATCATCATTTTTAATGCACAACTAATGCCCCTTTAATCATACAATAATTTAATTAAATAAGTTAATATTCATGGTTCTTATACATATATACAATTTTTACCTTAAACCTACAATTGATATTACAAGACATTATTATAGCAAATTCTATATGAAAAAATAAAAGCATCTTCTGCATTAACTTCAAATTTCTGAGATTTAAAATTTCAAAAACAACACCCTGACAATTGACACTGGTTACAATTTATGTCACATATTGGCATATATCAGTATGTAAATTAGATGCAGATTAATAACATTGAATAAAATATTTAAAATCAATGTGACATTTTAATGAACCTCTCTTCTCATTACAACGGTCTGAAAATTCATATATGCAAACCAAGAACTATTTATCGCAGAAACGTAACCAATTAGACAGAGACATTTACCTGTGCAAGAGTAACCCCAGCGGCAGGAGATTTGTAGCAGACGATAACGAGAGTTTCGCGGTAAATGAGGATGTTAAGTCCGCCGTATCTGATTGCGTTGGAAGTGATTAAATGCACTGCCGTTATTTAATTTTTTTGTAGATTATGTACAAACATTCAGATAATTGAGCAAAGATTTATTTGTACAGAAAGTATTACTTTCTACTTTGTGTCCTGATATTGAATAATGGTTCTATCAATGGAATAGGATTGGACATAAACTTTAAACCGTTTGGCGAAGACAAAATCTAAAATAATTATCTAAACTTGTATAATAATCGACAGTAAATTCATGATCTTCAAATTAAAAACATTTTTCTGATACTTTAGTTGTAGACATTTTCCTGAATTAATATCACTGCGGTATAGGTAGAATGAATGTTGTAATGCTGTTGACAGACATGTCAACTAAAGAATTGATTATATTGTTTTGTGGTACCCGAAAGAAAAGTGCTTTACAAATATTTTCATAACAATTATTTTTATACTTCGATTAAAAATTTTTTTTTTTGTAGATCAATTATTAAATGATACCTTTAATGTTGCTTTATTTTGACATGTACAGGCTCATCTCAATTCAGTGCATAAAATATGTAACATGGTAAAGAAATATACGACATTCCAAGATTTAAGGGCTCGAGATTCGACGAAGACATTTAAGGACAATAATTTAGTAGATAAACAATCCAAATTGCATACCGCCATCTTCAACTGCTGAGTTTAGGAACAGATGTAGTTAATAATTATCCATAAATTTCAAATGCAGAGAGGTAGACAGAATTTTTTCTTAATTTTCTTCAAAGAATTATTTTATCATTTAAAAGCCTATGACGACACAACAATCAAATTTCTTAATACACACCCGATATTATCGTAAATTACTTTACAATGTGTTGCCACACCAATTTCATTTCAAAGGAAGTGTTTAGAAATCGATACTAATTTCTACCTAAAATATAAAAACATCTTGATTTTGAAGGTCGTTTCATGGTTTGGAAATTATTGTGCATTGTTTGTTGCGGATAGTAATCATTGAACGTTCTTGGTTTATCATAAAAAACAAAGATATTTAGCTTAACATTTGTGTATATAACCCTGATTTTTAGCCTCTTTGTTGGGCATATGGTACCATCTTTATTTGGTTCGAACTAACCTTGAACAAAACAGAATTGCGCGAAATAAGCATTTTTCTTTAATTGATAACAAAAATTGTATCATAAACAATCTGTCAATATATTGACACTTTCTGATAACTTTTACAAAATCTTAGTATGCTCCATATTGTCATACATACATACTTACAACATCTGATCAGCCAGCTGTGATTAGTTTCTGAAATTCAATTATCAGTTAACTAGGGGCGTTACGTTTACATCGTGAATGAAAATTACACTATAAAGGTCCGCGTTACACACGATGATTTTATTAAGGTGTTTCTTTGGATAATAAAACATTCGGGCCTTTACCTTACAAAATAGAGATTCAAAATAAACATGCATTTATTAACCAAAGACTCCATTTATGGAATATTATTTGTTACACCTCATGTAATTGAAGCTTTTTAAAGTAAATGTTGTATAGAAGATCTATTTCCTGTTTGTAATGAAACGACAATAATAGCGATAGTATTTTATTTTTTGAAATAAAAAAATTATCAAATTGAAAACATTTAGATTTGGCATCATTTGATTTGATTTTGAAAGTACACTTTAGTTAATCAATAGTATTAAACTATGCAATATGTATTAGGGAGATACTTATTATTTCGAAAGTATTGGTCAGTGTAAATCAGTCCCAACGTGACAAATAAAGATAATCGATGTAATAAGAAGTGAAAAAGTCCGACATTAAACCAAACTGCAGAATCTAAAGGTGAAGTTTATCTTGGTACCTAACACTATGAACATTTATGTGAAGATCTGAATTAAACCATTATTTAGTGTACAGATTGACCATCTTCACCGTCTTATATGCCAATATTGATATTTTAAATATTAAATGTTGTATCATGCCACATGTCTTTTCGTTGGCGGTTGTCCATTTTTGCCTGATTTGTATCTGTGTCCTGGACATCCTAAAGATTTATACTTTGGTATCTGAGATGTATTATATATTCAACAATTTTTCATATGGTGGCGAATGGCGGAAAGAGCCCGGTTACAATGTATTCGGAAAGAGATCTCCGGCATTCCGCTAGTATACTGGCAAACATTCTGACTGTAACCAACGCTGACTACAGGTCAGAGTCTTCGGGGTTCAAAGGGCGGTTCTCTAACCACTCGGCCATAGAGATCCAACACTGACTACAGGTGAGAGACTTTGGTGTGCAAAGGGCGATTCTCCAACCACTCGGCCGCAGAGATCCAACACTGACTACAGGTGAGATAATTTGGTGTGCAAAGGGCGATTCTCCAACCACTCGGCCACAGAGATCCAACACTGACTACAGGTGAGAGAATTCAGGGTTCAAATGGAGATTCTCTAACCACTCTGCCACAGAGATCCTACACTGACTAGAGGTTAGATACTTCAGGGTTCAAAGGGCGATTCTCTAACCACTCTGCAACAGAGATCCTACACTGACTAGAGGTTAAAGACTTCAGGGTTCAAAGGGCGATTCCCCAACCACTCGGCCACAGGGATCCAACACTGACTACAAGTGAGAGACTTCAGGGTTCAAGGGGCGATTCTCCAAACATTGGGCCACAGATATCCAACGTTGACTACGGGTAGAGACTTCATGGTTCAAAGGGCGATTCTCCAAACACTCGGCATTGGGGTACACTAGTACTGAAATATTTTTCATTCAAAAACTCGTCACAGTTTTTACAAATCATTGTGAAATCTCGATGAATGAGATGGACACAAAAGCATTTTACTTATATCATGTATCATTGAGAATATAAAAATCACCAATTCCAAACTATAAATCTTCAGGATGTCCAGAATACTATATACAAATCTGGTGAATACTGGACAAAATACGATATAGATTTTGTACCTTTATGGCATCTCAATATGATGACTAGGGATCATCTCGGTATCTCTACGATATCTAATTATATTTATTATGAGGTTTTGTTCTCAGGTGATATCGTAATGTGATTAATATGAATTTGTGATCCTGGGTGATATCTGAATAATATGCTTATGACATCTTAGTACATACATTTAGATGATATCTCAAGCATCCCAAAAAAACCTTAGACTGTGGCCTCATTTGTAAAACAGTAAATTTGGTATGGTTAATAATAATTATCAACACTGGGTCGTTGCCACTGCTGGTCGACCGTCTGAGTCCCCGAGGGTGTACATAAACCCAGTACCTGGTATTTCTGTAACAGCTGATTACTATATACCTTAGTAATATTTCGCTGAGATACCAACCTTCAAATTCTAAAATTCTCAAAAGATATTAATTTTACAATGGGTACTATAAAACGGATTTAGCAACACCTTCCTTTTACTTCGAAAATGTAAATTATAAATTCGAGCTCAATTGATAAAGTCTTATTGACAGAAACTATCGCCATGAGCGTTTGAGAAACTGCAACATTGGTATCGTTAATAATACATATACAAGTATAAAGTAAAATGTGCCCAAACCCTCGACAAATGCGTTTACTTTAATTCCTTTAAAGAGTTACATACGTTTGAACTCATTTTTCGTCTATCAAAGACGTATCTTTGCTTTATAAACCACATAATTATACGTCGTGTACTGATATTTACGTGGAATCATCGCTGACGGAGAAGGATTCCTAACTCCCTGTATCTACGTTACAAATAATTACTGGTCAATGCGGTCTTTCTTATCGCGAATTGCATTGATGACCAATATTTAAATGTGATTATATGTCCATTATTACTGTCAGAAAATGATGAAACATATATCAACGTCTAAATGTTGTAAATTAACCAAATGGGTTAAAGCATGGTGAACAGAGATAGCAGCCGGAATACAACAAAGGTGCGAGGAGTGAGCATTGTCTCAGCACAATGAGATAGCGATATCAGAGGTGCAGATGGTTTGCTGTCGTACATAACTACAGACCTAAAATGAAAGTCATTTATCTTTTTTTCAATCGATGACAGATATGAATTTACTATTTAATGCAATTTTTCAGAAATCAAATAGCACATTTAATATAATGACTTGTAATAATTTATACCTAACTTCCAAAGCATGTGCACAGTATTGTACTGAAGAGAGTAATCAAATAAATGTGATAATGATTAAGGAACTTACTTAAGTAGCTACAAAATGTGTAAATTCTATTTCTCTAAATCTCTCTTATACCCTCGCACACATGCGCACATAAACACGCATGGATAAACACATGCACAAGCACAAACATACACAAACACGTGCGCGCACAGATACATGCAGAAATACATAAATACACGTATACACAGGTATATTTCAGCTGTCACTTTTTGTATTTGATCTCAGGTGTATGTGTGCTTGTTTTATCTCAATTAAATTTTGCTTTTCGGTAATACATATTACAGTTGTTGATAAACGTATGTTTACGTAAGGGAAATAGAGATATCTAGTTTAAGATATACGGTACATTACACAACATCATGTGTAATTTATATTATGTGCACTAGATTTTGTATTTGATTGTAATACAAATATGAAATTTTGAATCATGATAATGATATCATCTTATTCACCGAATAGACACGTGTAAATTGTTTTATCATAAATCCACTGTCTAAGCAAATAAATCACACAAAATGATTATGTTGTTCATGTTTAAAAAACATATTTTAAATAACTGCCTCGTGATGGCACTAGAAAGACTGATTTTATCATTCAATTTCATTGCCACGTTTATGCACCGGTACATCGAGGCTGATACATTTTTTCTATTTTTGACAACTATAATGCAAAAGTTTATTTTATGTAAATTTCTGTACAACGAAAGTTGTGATACATTGCTCAGAAGTCATCAAGTTATGTGTGGCCAACAGTTCAAATTTTTAAAACAAATTTCTCAGTATTCGGTATAACTTTAGTAAGTCTCATTCAGCTACCGTCACTTAAACTAACATGAACCGCGTGTTGTGAGTACTATTTCATCCACAATTTTCTAAGCGTACCAAAGAAGACGTCATTTAGGCGTATGAAAAAAAGAATCGGGACCGAAAGATCGTTAACAGTCTGATTCGAAACTTGATAAATCCGTAATAACTTTTGCCGAAGATTGATAAATGCCACAACTTGATATGTTTATACATCTCAAACATTGCACCATGGTGAGAAGTTTTAAAGTCGAATATAAACAAACGTTTATATAAACACATACTAATGTAGAGAACTAGCATCCCCTATACACACAGACCTATAGAATTTTCCAAACTTTACATTTGTCAAGTCTAATGTCTCGTCAGTGATGACCGTGCAAACATTCACCCCCATGGAAAGCGCAAAATAAGAAAATCAAACTCGTAAATTTAAAGATTAAAAGAAAAAAACTATATAAATTGTGTTTCCATTGCATTTATTATGCGAAGCTTTTTGGTAAAGTGCATTAAACTCAGATGTGCTAGCATATCATGTTTTCACTGCATCAGAAAAAAAGTCCATGTTATAAACGCAAAACATACAATGACACAAAATAAAATTTGAATGATTCAGAATATCTTTACATCAGGTAGTTAGATCTTGTTTCAGATATATACATACATACATATATATATATATATATATATATATATATATATATATATATATATATATATATATATATATATATATATATATATATATATATATATATATATATATATATATATATATATATGTGTGTATGTATGTATGTATGTATGTATGTATGTATGTATGTATGTATGTATGTATGTATGTATGTATGTATGTATGTATGTATGTATGTATATGCATGGTAACTTCGTTAAACACAGGTCAATTAAGAATATAATAGTTTCAATGTTGTCCTTTATTTGCTACATGTGCAAGGCAAATAAGTGGAAAAGTATCCCACCTCTTGATTTCCAAAGGTCCGTTTTTGTTCATTTTTTTTTTACCAGATTCATATCTATATCCTGGACATCATAAAGATTTATACTTTGGAATCTGAAATTTTTTTTATATTTTAATATTAAAACAACATGATTTTTATCTCATATAAAGACTATTATTTGTAATAAAACTATAACTAATTAATCTGACAACGGGCTCGCAGTGGGTATATATATCTAAGATACCTGTAATCGTCTCTGAATTTGACCAAACATATATGTCCAATCGTCAGTGTTTCTGTTTAGAACTTTAAATATTTCACCACTGCTGACTCTGTAGTATAAGTAATATTTTGCTCAGATCTCATCACTTATATTTTAAACTTCTCAAAATATTGAATATTGATTTTAAAGCGGATACTGTTATAAGGATTTGACAAATATTTAGATTTATTATTTTACCTTGTATGATTTAATTTTTGCTTTCGGAAATATATATTTATATTAAATTTGAACTCAACAGATGAAGTCTTAGTGACAGAAGCGATCAGCTTAAGCGTTTGTTTTAGCCTCTTTTGTCAAATATAACTTTGGTATGGTTTATAATATTTATACTAATTAATTTAATCATACAATGTACATTATGGTGAAAAATGTATTCCTGTACATCTCATTAAATTCCACATTTTAAATAAAAATCATGGACAGACATTTCTATATCAACTATATATATATATATATGTGTGTGTGTGTGTGTATATATATATATTGGCAGTGTAGAACTCATCGTTACTATAAATATTATAAATATAATATCAAAGCTATAATACCAAAACGGTACAATATAAAACATCTCAGATACCAAAGTATAAATATTTAGGATGTCCAGAACACAGATACAAATCCGACAAAAATGGACAAACACGGGCCTCTGGAAATGTAATTTGATGACAAAGCGACACATATACTGAACATAAAATATCATTATGACAATTGTAATGAGATTGAATATGAAATTACTATGTAAGAGATTTTTGATGAAAAGCATGGCTTTATTTGAAAATATAAAGAGCAATAAAAATATTTAACGTTATATGAAAAGGTGTAATATCCTACCATATACGCCCGGGACCGGCTTGATGTTCCGGGACTTTTTAATGTTTTATTCATACGCGCTATAACGATGACACATTACACAAATATTTGATGTTATTGTGACTTGTTGTGAAATAGATAAAATATTTTAATTATAACAATTGTATCATTGATAAGGATATATTAATAAACATGTTATTGACTGTATATATTAAAATATTTACGTCTCCGTTCTGGCGCGGAGGTGAACCCCGCTCTTAGCCGCGCCAAGAACTTGGGCTTTAATATTTCAACACATACGTTTAATAACCTTTACTTCTTTACTTTTGCCAATACGATATTGTTTGTTATCATCAAGTTTCATATTTTAAAACGATATTAAAACGTACACTTAAAAAGAGATTCTTATTTACATTTATATTTCAACGTACTTGTTGGCAAAGTATTATTTCAAAAAAGGTCATTAAAGTAATAAATAATCAAATTGATTCAAAGATTTTTTTTTCTATGGCGGGTGCAGTTATACAACCGTTATATAGGCGATTAAGCATACTTCGATGCGTTTTTGTATACCCGTTTATTTGTGCATGTCTATTTTCCTGTTGGCACTTACTGAAGCATCCGACAGAAGATGCACTAATATTAAACTCGATTAATATCCCCCGTTTATTTGATGAATTACTGAGTGATGGAAATGCTGAGCAAAGCATTTTTAAAATATTAAGCTCTCATTTTTTTTTTCATTTGATAAAAGTTATTAAGTTATAAACGTATTACGGTGTACATTCAGAACAAAACTTCTGCTGCATTATCTCCCTTTTATCTGGCAATAAAATATCATTAACTCATTCCATCTGGTTTTCCGTAAAGATATGTTTCTTAATTATGTATTTTTCATTTGTTTTTTACCATATATATTTATATTCTGAAAATAAAGTTATATCACAATTAAAATATGAAATAAATAGCTCTGTTACCAAGTGTCTATGAGTGTGTTCTTTATCTTTGAAACTGTTTGAGGTCATAGTTCAACGTTGTCCTATCGAAACTGACACCTTTTCTCCTTCACGAATTTTGTTGTTGAGTAGTAGACTATTTGCTGTTATGAACGATAATTTTGAATCATATAACTGCTGCTGTCAACAGTTATAATTTCTTTTACAAACAGATGTTAAGACATGTGGAAACAATTAGTGGTTAGATGCTTAGAACATATTATTGTTGAAATAAAAGTTATCAATTAAGTATGAATTATAGAATATATTTTTAAATACATGAGTAAAATACATCAGCTAAAGTCCTTCATCGCCCAATACTTTCCCCTGGATCACACACTACAAGGGAGAATATTAATCGTTTCCAAATTTCAAGTAAAAAGAAAAAAAAACCTGATAGCGATGTCTTTATTCCGGAATATTTTCCAACACTTGTGGGGTATATCTTTCAATAAAATGTCATAGCCGCCTTCAGTCTGTTATAAAGGAGAAACTTCAAGAAAACGAGAAGGGAAAATATACAATAGAACAGACATGATTGACATAAGCGTGTGTCTTTCCTTGTGGCCTTATCTTGTACAGACCAATTTTGATTCTAGGAATTTATATGCCGGCGCCACAGTGCAAAAATCTTTCTGCATAAAAGATCTTGTTTTTGATATCTCGCTTATTTTTACTTTATAGGCTGTATGTAGGAAACGTCTGAACACATGTATTACTAT